>JAVTVY010009605.1:0-48657 GCA_036873755.1 Hanleya hanleyi
GGCGGTAAAATATCGCAAAAAAATATTTGCTTACATTTTTGGATACGGGGGATATAGATGCTTCATTCAGTGTATACATTAGTCACATGTTTTCTTCTCCTTTAAAATCAAGGTAGGCCTAATGACCTACTGACCTACATAAGAGTACATCACAAAGACGGATATGACCAATCAAAACAAATTTTTCATCAGGTAGCCATATCTTCACATATCTTCAGAACGATATTTTAAATGTAACATATACATTAGTAGAAGTGGAAATATGTGGTAATATTTTACTCATACCCCCTAAACCCCTCCCTTTAGGTTTCGAACGAGTTCCTTGGTCCGCTATAAATACCTCTAGCACATTACCTATCCATGTATCCCACTGGTCCTCCACACTAGAAGGAATCACTATGAATTGAAAAATAACTATGGATTTTTTCTATACCGTGGATTTGAGTTTCGATGCTGAAAGTGGACTTGGGATGATGAACTATATAATATTCATATGACATATTCGGTACATTGAGCATGTTGAGTGACATTTAACCCGTTTTTTCCTGATGAATACCCGATGTTAATATGTACTATATTAATTTGATGTTATGTATATTCCTTCGTGAATTGTTTAATTGAAAGTAGCAATTGACAAGGAAATATCCAGTACCACACCTTCAAATTATAAGTGATAAGCCGTCGGTGTGTTTATGATTAGACAAAATATACCATCACCATTATCACACCATTGAACCTAAAAGAAGCCGGCGTTCAATGGATACAAGGTAACCTGATCTAAACTGTGTGTTGAAGGATAAGTTAATAGATATAATTGACAACATTTCTGAAAAAGAAGCAGGAAATTAGATAATGCTAAACAACGTGGGTTATGTACAGAAGAATACTTCGGAAAACGGAACATAAACAATATCAACACGAGGAACTATATCGATGAATAAGAAGCATAAGACTAGCAGATTCTTGAAGATAGGAATAGTCTTGTCGTCAGTTTTGAGAACTGTTGAATTCTTATCTCTTGTAAGATACAAGCTGTGGGTTATACATATTTGATTGATGTCTGCTTGCTGTTTGGTACTATTGATGTCTGCTTGGTGTTTGGTACTATTGGGGTCTTTCGCTTATGGACGCGAAAACTGTGATTGTCCTTATTTTTCCGAAGACTAAATCTGACATCAATCGCAGCAAAAACAAAAATTATGACCATGATGACTATAGTTTTCTTCTGCGGGCCAAATTTTCAAATACAGAATATAGACATACAGGATGAAAGTTGAACTGAGTCGATCATTGGAGACATAGAAACCAATTGTGGGAAAACTGTGATGGTTGCGCCGGCATTCCATCATTTTGTTAACATTCGTTGGCAGGTGTAGGTATAGTTACAGTTGGTAGGGTTGGACGGACTAGATCATGATAACCTTTTTTCGGATTTGGATCTTCTGATCTTGACCGCCCTAGCATTAACATAGTCGCATAATTATTGTGATTGACAATGCGTGTTCTGATGCTGGTCCTGGTGAATTTTTGTGATCTGCTCCGGTAATGACAAGCTTGTAATCCCTGACTAGCAGATATGTTGTAACCAGATTCATCATTTGTCCTTTCGTATATGTTGAATCAATACCTGCAAAATATACATTCTGTATACTTGGTCAAATAATCGTGTACCAGGCTTTTCGTATATGTTCAATAGGGCTTTGGTTAAGAAAGTGTGGATCTACTATTATTTGTTATTCCAACTGCCGTATTTTGTATTTGCTCGGTCGTGGGTATGAACTTTTTCAGATATGTTGATGAGTTCGTGTTAAGGATTCCTGGGATACGGATTTTGAAATCGCAAGAGAACACAACTTTTGGTCAATAGTTTGTGTTTCGATTAGGAGAACTGCTGATATACATATATTTATAGCAGAATTCTGACTCACGTTGACCGATTTAAAATTTAGTGTGACTTAAGTATCAATGCAAAAGGAAAGCCACGCGGTAAACATACAACAATATAACTGAAAGATGGTAGAAATGGTGGGGTCAATATATGATTAAGTCAAAATAAACTAGACCGTCACCACTCAAAAGTTATGTGAAATATGTTAACCGGAAGACTATACTGTGAAGTCAAGTGGCTCTGCCAGTATGTCGGCACCCCTTCCCACTTCCCTTATATGTGTTGTAACTTAACTAATTACAAGGAGAAAGGGTCCGGAAGTGTATCTGACTGTGACTTAGGGTCTAAAGTCGAGTTCAGCACTATTTCGGTCATATAGGGACAATATAACTACGATATGATTGACATATGTGACTATCCATGTACAGTCATGTAGAGGAAATTAATCTTCCCTTCGTGCCAACACACATGGTACAAAACTCATAGTGTTCACCTACTTGGGGCGTCCGGAAGTGTGACTTCTTACCAAAACAATAATTTCTTCATAATAAAGACAGATGCGTACAATGAAACACAGATAGAGAAGTTTGGTCATCACAAAGACAATCCACATTTGTAATGGTTAAGGGCCGTCATATAGCTCAGTCGGTAGAGAATCGGCGGGTTTAGTCGGGTAGTTGGTTCGAGTTCGCAGACGACCAATTCTTTCTTTCTCTCTCAACATTCATTTCATATTCTTATCAAATGTAACTGCAGGTTGCGAAAATGTAACCCATTTGACTCTACACAAAACAAACGCATAAAAAACATACAGATCGAAAAGCGATATATAATAACTGGAGCACACATATAAAAATGCCTGTTGAAGGATATTTATGTGACTTTGTATATGTTGATGTTTATTGGTAACAATATTTCAGACAATACAATGCATAAAGCAGGAAATTGGGTAAGGAAATCCTTGTGAATATTATTTTGCTGAGGTTAAAAAAAAGAAAAATGACAACCCAAACAGATACCTTTATATATATATATATAGTGAAACTAGTTAGCGAAATCAATCAGTCCGAGTTTGTCATGACTTTTTTCTAGTACTATATTTACCATACACAAAGGCAGTTTATACTGTGATCATTTAGTCTAATATATATATATATATGTAGTCCTATCGTGGAGGTTTAATCCCACTTACAATTGTATAGACTGACTTCATTGATTTGTACTTGCATTACCAGATGTATTATTGTAGTACTTTTCCAAGCATTACGGATTAAGATTGTATGCTTTAATCCTCCCCATTAAGTTATTGTGTTCCCTTTTAATAGGGCTGTACTATTATTGCAATACTTGAATAATCTGTATATAGAAATAATTGTATCTTTCATGACGTATATTGGATACGATCACCAAGGACAATGTTATACAACACTGTACCTTATAAAACTGTTACGATCTGACATACCGTGAGTATGCTCTCTGAAGAAGCTGAATAAACAGCAGAAATGCGCATTAGAGCAATGTGAGCGTGTCGGCGTTTTCTCTATTTTCAAACAATCTATCTTCACGTTTGACCCTTTTCCTGAATTTCTACTATATATATATATATATAGATTAAATGATCACAGTAAAAACTGCCTTTGTGTATGGTAAATATAGTATTAGAAAAAAGTCATGACTAACTCGGACTGATTGATTTTGCTAACTAGTTTCACTGCTTTCAGCAGTTCTTCAAAGCATCGTTTATTAAAATCAATTCGATGGCGGTTCTATTTATGTGCATGTGTGCTTTTCACAATTAGTTACAGTGGTCTTGGTGATATTATACACATGCACAAGATTACAAACAAAACGGAACTAATACATAGGTACATATATATATATATATATATATAACCAGACAATGTATTGTGTGAACGAGTGCTCATTCACCCCCATGGCTCATTCACCCCCATGGATTTATTCACCCCCATGAGTTAGTTTATAGGGATAGGGATATCACGTGCACTTTCTATACTACTCATCGCGCACTACTCATCGCGCATGCGCAGTCGACCCATTCTACTGTAGGGTGCAAGCCTGGCCCATGGAATCGCAGTTAGCGAAAATCCCAGGTCTCTCGCCCCGCCCTATCCCGCGCCACACCTATAGGGATAGGGAGATCGCGTGTACTTTCTAGACTACTCTTCGCGCACTACTCATCGCGCATACGCAGTCGACCCATTCTACTGTAGGGTGCAAGCCTGGGCCATGGAATCTCAGATAGCGAAAACCTCAGGTCTCTCGCCCCACCCTATCCCGCGCCACAACTATGCGGTATAGGGATAGGGAGATCGCGTGCCCTTTCTATACTACTCATCGCGCACTACTAATCGCGCATGCGCAGTCGACCCATTCTACTGTAGGGTGCAAGCCTGGCCCATGGAATCTCAGGTAGCCCGCGCCACACCTATAGGGATAGGGAGATCGCGTGCCCTTTCTATACTACTCATCGCGCATTACTCATCGCGCATGCGCCGCCGACCCATTCTACTGTAGGGTGCAAGCCTGGTCCATGGAATCTCAGGTAGCGAAAACCCCAGGTCTCTCGCTCCACCCTATCCCGCGCCACACCTATGCGACCCGCTGTGCAGTGAGTAAAGCGGAGTAGGAGGAGGAGGGGTAGGAGGAGAAGTCGGACACGCCACGGATTATACTAGGGAGGTAATTAGTTATATACGGGTAGACCTCGCTCACTATCAGGATAGGGCATTGTTTCGACTGTCCCTGTTTACCAGATTTTACATCAATCTCCACAACTAATTATTAATGATTATTGCTGTTAGTTTCACCATGTATGACAATGACTGACATACAGAATAGACATAGATCTTAATGGGCATGAATATTGGGTTATGTGGGTGTAGGAAAATGGCAAAAAAATATTGTAGGAAAGAAAATGTTGATGGTTGCGCCTGCAGCCCGTCAATTCAATGCAATATAGATAGAGGTAGATGGTCACTTTTGGAGAGTGCTTTGGGTACTCATAATTACCAAGAACAGGGAATACTTGCTAAAGTTTTGATCTTCCAACTTGAACCGATCCCATGGAGTTTCCATGATATGGAGTACTCTGGTGCTTCTTCAGGTGAATTCCTAGTCTGCCCATGTATTAGACACGAATCCGCGCCATGTCGGCATGCGAAATTTCGGTAAGCGACATTTTGGAACAAAGTGGAGGGTACCACATCGCGACATTTCGGTAACTTCTCCCGCTTCAGCAGTTAGCTTAAAAAGACCAGTTATAATTGAGCAAAAAACTATATTAATTATTTTGAGATACATGTAGCTGTACATAAATATATGGAACATTTTACAGATATATATTGTAGATATTTTAGCACCTTCCCATCAAGCAGACTAACGTACGATCATGAGATAAGATCATGAAGAGTGAGGTTAAACTTTTAATTTATTTGTAAAATCTGTAACGAATATATAACCATATATGCTCTGATTTTCGTGTTCCTACCGCGATACTATTGATTTGTATTTTATCTCATCTAGTATTTCGTATTCGGTTGATTGAAATAATGTTTATGATATGTGATAACCGACACCGCGTGTATATCAAATATGTACATTTACTTAAACTGTTACTTACCACACCTGTATTCGAAGACATTGTTTGGTCGTGAGAGTAAACATTACAACTTATCATGCCAATTCATCATTTTGAAATATACCGAGATGCTGATTTTGCAATCTCACGGTGACAGAACTGTGTTGATTTCACCAGACTATTTTATGAGGTAGTGAAATTTGGGTTCATATTGACTGATATTACAATTGACAGAAACTTTGATCGTTCTTCCAGATCGTTCTTCCCTTGTATGTGTTGTAATTACACCGAAACTTTAATCGAAAATATATGTTTGTTGTGTTCGTAGTTTTAAGTATGAATGGCGCAAAAATTACGTATTGTGAGCGATACTTGTCTACGGATTCTAGCAGCTGACATGTGTATTTTGTTTTCTATCTAGTCCCACACAACACCTTTGAAAGCGAAATTTATAATGGCGACGAAATAATAGCGAGCGTTAAAAATGCAAAATGATAAACTCTACAGTTTAATGCGGGTTATTTACACAGAATATAAATTTTGCTTTCGACATTCACTCTCCTCTAGCTTTTATGATTTAAATCAGGATGTTCGCAATGTTTGGTTTCAGAGGCATTTTAATAGATTGATAGTCGGTTCTAGAAGCTGCACCACCAAGCTTCTTTCAACTCTGTTGACGAGGGCCCTTCAGGAGGTAAAAGCATTTTGGGAAAGGTATTGCGTCACTATTTCTAAAAACTCTGGCTTTGATTGTATGTGGATATTGAAAAACTCAAAATGTCTTACGGAAGAACTTGATGATAAAGGTCACATACCGTACAGACATGTATCCACATGGGATTTCTCGACTCTCTATACTACAATCCCGCATCAGGACCTTATTGACCATCAAAATCATTAATAGTATGTGCGTTCAAGAAAACTGATCGTAGATACATTAAAGTCGGAAGCCATAAAGCAGTCTCTAGCTCTACTACATAGCAGAGATATCATTCGCGGGATGTTTCTTTGTTTATAGAGTTGCTTGAATTTCTCATTAAAGTGAAATTTGGTTACACAATATATCAACAGCATATAGGTATTCCAATGGATACTAATTGTGTACCTTGTTGAGTGACCTATATCTGTTCTCTTATGAATACGACTATATTCAGGCCCTTTCAAAAACCGATTCATTCAAAGCCCATTCCATCTCATTCACTAAACGCTATGTAGACGATCTTCTCACTGTGGATAATCTCTATATAAATGACGCAGTGACGTGGATATATATATCCACCTTCACTGAATCTGAAGGAAACTACAGATAACCCTACATTGAAAACTGATGACCGCTTCTCTCTTGTAGGATTCTATTCTATGATTGTTTTTTTGAATTTGGTGCTAATACTGTTATATGGAATAGGTCTCTGGAATATGGACCCGGATATATTCAATGGATGACGGCAGAATTATGAATGACGGACCAGACGTTTGCAATTAGAATAAAAGAGGATTAACCTATCAGCTTATCATTATATACCTACGAACATGTTTGGTTAAGATTTCAAATCGAGTTCATTTTCGCCAGTGGTTAAACATACACGCCTGTGCGAGTAATCTCCCTTGGACCGCACAGCAGCATTACCAAAAACTGGAGTATCTGGCTGAAAACTTTATCTGGACATTATCTGGACATTTGTATAATTTATAAGCCATGATTTTTTTCACGATAATAAGACGGTGCACGGTCCAGCATTACATTTCTCTAGTACCCATGGGCTTGTTAATATTTTATTCGTTTAATCGACATATCGTTTTATATTATTTTAAGTTCACATCAACCGCAGTTTTTCTGCTCGATCATTGGAGTGACCTTCCATGGAACGTTCAGCTGCCTCACTCGCCTATTGTATGATTTTATCGCTTGGATATTCAACTGCACACATCGATAATACCAACTGTATTTTGGTATAGATTTGCAATTGGAAAATACGTGAGATATTACCAGATGGAGTTTTTTTATCAAACTTAGCCTTCCATCCTTGTATTAAAAATATTTACATAATAAATTTGGACAACTTTATTGTAGTGATTAAGAAATTATCTGGTCAAGCAATGATTGAGATTAATCAAACATTTAGATATTTTCTGGTGTTGGGCAAATTGATGATACCAGATTATCATCTGCAATAATATTGATTTACAACAAAGGATGTATTATTCATATGAAATATTTGCTGAGTTTCATTATACTGGTATGTTATCATGCTAAACATGTCACCAGCTTCATTCTGCCGAAAAGAAGCAATGCTAATTGGGCAATATTTCTGAAACGGAAGAAGGAAATTTAATATTGTTTAGAAGGTAGCAAGAAATTAGATAATGATAAAGATATGGATTTTGTAAAAAACAAGAAACACAAACAATTACAAGCGTCTAGTCCGTCATTCATAATCCAGCCGTCGTCCATTAGAGAATATCCGCGTCCATAATCCAAAGACCTATTCCATTTTCCACATAACAGTATTAGCACCAAATTCAAAAAGACAATCATAGTATACATAAACATAGGCTTCTTTCCTGCAAGAGAGAAGCGGTCAACAGTTTTCAATGATGCCGGCAAGACATCATGATGTTCCAAAAATATCAAATCCGTATCGCTGATCAGTATTCTTAATCCATAATATTCGTTATAGAGTCGTCATCTAAAAAAAAGATGTATCTCAGTCACGCTTTGATTGCGACTGTTCATATGAGTACCATGAGGATCTTGAAGTACATGGGTTCATACGGCCCCTAGCCCCGGGTTAAGCGGAATTAGACACAAGTTACGAAACGTAGCGCCATAGATCTTGCACGCTACGTTCGTATTTTGCTATCAGCATGCGATATGTATCGCCAAATTTGAGAAACTTTGAGTGGAGGCGCTTGGTGGAATAGCCCTGTTTTATAAGTTTCTGCAACAATGTTTTGTGACGTTGATTAAAATCATCACATTTATCACAGGATCTAGCAAATGCTACTAAGCGAGATATGTATACGCCATATGCAGGTCCCACTGGAACATTACTATCCAGAAAGGGATAGTTTACGATGTCGAAATTGTAATCATCTCTTTTGTCATAAAGTCGACGAGAGAGAATGCCCGCTTCATTTTTATAGAGGTATAGATCTAAATAAGATGTGCCTGTAGGGCTATCTGTAGTTTCCTTCAAATCCAGTGAAGGTGGATATATATCCGTCACTGCGTCATTTATATAGCGATTATCCACAGCGAGAAGATCGTCTATATAGCGTTTGGTGAAT
This sequence comes from Hanleya hanleyi, assembly GCA_036873755.1. Taxonomy (NCBI): domain Eukaryota; kingdom Metazoa; phylum Mollusca; class Polyplacophora; order Lepidopleurida; family Hanleyidae; genus Hanleya; species Hanleya hanleyi. The sequence continues at coordinate 8,775 of JAVTVY010009605.1, forward strand.
GAGAAGGAACGGGCTTTGAATGGATCGGTTTTTGAAAGCGCCTGCATATAGTCATATTCATAAGAGAACAGATACAGGTCGACCAACAGGGGTGCACAATTAGTACCCATTGGAATACCTATATGCTGCTGATATATTGTGTTGCCAAATTTCACATAGATATTTTTAATGAGAAATTCAAGCAACTCTATAAACAAAGAAACATCCATGAATGATATCTCTTGTATGTAGTAGAGCTAAAGAATGCTTTATGGCTTCCGACATTAATATATCTACGATCAGTTTTCTTGAACACAGATACTATTAATGAACTTATACGGTCAATAAGGTCCTGATGAAGGATTGTAGTATAGAGAGTCGAGAAATCCCATGTGGATACATGTCTGTGCGGTATGTGAACTTTAGCATCAAGCTCTTCCGTAAGACATTTTGAGTTTTTCAATATCCACATACATTCAACGCCAGAGTTCTTAGAAATAGTGGCGCAATACCTTTCCTAAAATGCTTTTACCTCCTGAAGGGCCCTCGTCAATAGGGTTGAAAGAAGCTTGGTGGTGCAGCTTCTAGAACCAGCTATGAATCTAGTTTTGTATGGTGATTTATGCATTTTGGGAGTCCAGTATATTTTTGGTATGTCGTTATGATTGGTTGGAAGACAAATACCTCTTTCCCTAAGAAACTTTGTGTGATTGTTAAATAAATCTTCCAGAGTAAATGCAGTTTGGGAGTAAGTAGACGTATTTGATGAAGATATGTCTACACTCAATTCTTTAACCAGCACCTGGTAATAGTAATATTTACGTATGAATATTATATTATTCGGAGCTTTGTCTGCTGGGACTATGACGAATTTACTCTGGAGATTTGTTAGAACTTCTTGCGAATTGAGGTTTCTCAGAACTTGTTTTGCTTGGGGAAGAGTACTTCTGTCAATATGCCGGATTGTTTCAACGACCTTGCTCTTGGTGAGGTCCAGCCAATCAGCGAGTACTGTAGGTTCTACTTTTTCTCGCTTAGACCAATCAATAACGTACTGTTCCAATGCAGACAGGACTATCTTCTGGTCGGCCTTCAGATTTATTCTTCTTGGCTCTCTATATATAGGTCCCTTCATCAGGAGTAATTTCAGATCCTTATCACTCACCACATCAAGGTCACCAGCCAGAATATGTTTGCATGGTGTATAGATAAAGTTCGACGATTCACAATCACAACTATAGCCTCCTGACGTGTATAAGTTCCAGTCAAACTCCTGGACAACATTGGAGTAATTGAATATTTTGGTGGCTATAGATTTAGTGTACTTATATGAAATGCAAGGAGGTTCTGTGAACTTAAAATAGTTTGGCACAGCGTTGCGTACCTCTGGATCATTCAGGATTCGAGGTAAATTAATGATGTCCAGTCCTTTATCTAAGTAGTTGAGTTTCAAGAAAAGCCGATCTTGAGAGGTTTCGATTATGTTCACTGGACGATACAACCGAAAATACGCTATATCTTGACATACTTTAATGATTTTTGATGGTATTATATTTCCTGAAGACGCAGATTGTTGTATATCTCTGGCTATTTGATATAAAGCTCTCAGAGGTAACGCATACAGAACTGTACGTAAGCTATGTATACTATTTGGTGCGTTAGTTAAACCCACTAAGTAATTTAAAGTGATATGATCGTGAATCATCGAACTATTAAACTTTCGCCAACCATGGCTGCGATGTCTCCGTTGATGGGGTTTAAATAGTTGGGTAATGATACGAGGATCGAAAAATAACAACAGTTACCCATATAGAAACAGGCCATGTCAATGTGAATAATAAATGACAGACCTTAGTATATAGCAGGAATTATCACTGATCTGATTGTCTCTGCAGACCAGATTTGACAGCAATGTCGGACTTTGATCGCCACCATCTAGTATTGACTGAAATTTCCATAATCGTGAAAGGGCGGACAAAAGCACCAAAATTGTTGTGGTGGCTGCCTTGGGTATGTAGAGTGAAAAAATGCCATGCTCCAAAAATATTTCCGTCCGGATGCAAGTATGACGTCATAGTGACGTCATGCTGCGAGATTTGAACGAAAATTCTGACAGTAACCGCAATTGCCGAGATGCATGTCATTAAAATGAAAAATAAACACTTACTATCAGTATAGAGATCGAATGATTAATGGATAAAAATAAAAAACAATCAATTTCCTAGGTTTTGGCTTAATATTATCATATTGTAGCAACGGAATTGCACCCATTGTGCTGGAATAGCACCCAGACTGACGATCCATGTATGCACCAATACCGCCACTAAAGTTACTGAAGTACAGGAATGGCTCAAATGAGATAAAGATAACTTGACAGATGTACGGAAACTAAAACTAGTTGCATCTCTGGTTCTTTCGTACGTCAAGGGATGACCTAAGTAACACTGGGACTAGAAGAGACCAGTCTTCACTCATAATTCACTGTGTCTCTTAAGTATATACTGTTACTTTAATTACAGATGATGGATTGGACAACTTGTATTATTTGTCAGCAAACAACTCTAGAGAAATTGTCTTCCTCTCAACATCGACAGAACCATGACTCATTTCTTGGAAAATGTTCAAGAATTTGCCGATCTCGGGGCATTACCCGTTGATATCAAGTTTGGGTCGGAATCCACTCCACAATTTTTCTGGAAAACAGAGCCTTGTGGAATCGATCTTGCCATCAGAAATTTAACCGTTCAAAGTTGGACGGAGAAAAAAAGAAACAAATGGCACAGTATGAATATCGGGAAGAACCCGAGACGTCAATGACACGACCTTCTAACAGACAGTCAGTAGCTGGCGTTGACGAGGGATGTGTCTTCTGTGGCACGCAGACTACCCAGGCTCTCCACGAGTTCTCGACATTTAATCCTGATTGAGATTGAGTCATTGAGAAAAATGGCCACTGAAATGCAGGATAATGTTAGCTAAAATAGCAGGTGGTGACCTAATTGCTTTGGAAAAAAGATACCACCTGAATTGCTTGACTAAATACATAAATCGTTACCGGGCTCATTTACGGCAGAGCGGCAATCTACCCAACACAGAGGAGAGAGCTAAGACTAGGGCTTTTGCGGAATTGGTGTCACACATTGAAGAGTATGTAGTGGGTGGAACCTATCTATTCAAACTATCTGATCTTCACAACTTATTCGAAAATCGAATAAGCTGTTTGGGACAAAATATCTCAGCCCACAAGACAAGACTAAAAAAACAGACTCCTTGAATATTTTGAGGACAAAGGTTTGCAAGGGCAATCGCGTGCTAAAAATACCATTCTTGCTTTCCAAGAGGGCACACAACAGGTGTTTACAGATGCGTTCCTCCTTCGTGACTACCAGTCTGAAGCTCTACTTTTCAGAAAGGTTGCAAATATCTGCAGAGAGGAGTTGTTTGAGGGTAGAAACTTCACGTTTTCTGGAAGCTTCAGTCCTGGCTGTCAGCAGAATATGTTACCAAGCACGAAGGTACATGTACTTACATACATGATTCTTTACGGAACCAATTTTGGAGGAGAAGTTGGAGATTCTCAAGCTTGTCTGACCATCTCCCAGATACTTCTACACAACTTCAACAAGATGTGCTCTCCCAGTGCTGGTCAAAGCCGTCATTCCTTAGACAGAGAAGCTCCAGTACCCGTATATCTTGGATTGAATGTCCATACTCAGACACGAAATTAAACTCTGATAGATCAGCTTTACAGCTTGGATATCAGCATCTCCTACAGTCGAGTTCTTCAACTGGCAAACCAGCTCGCTCTTTCTATGTGTGAACCGTTCAAAAACCAGGGTTTGGTTTGTCCATCCAATCTTCGAGCTGATATTTTTACAGTGGGTGCCCTGGATAACATAGACTACAATCCGTCATCAACGTCAGCACAAGGGTCCTTTCATGGAACTGGCATTAGCGTTATTCACTTTCCTACACAGCTTTCTTCTCGTATGTGTAGAAATGTCCTAGATTTTGAAGGCCAGAAGCCTTCGAGAAGTAAACCATACCTACCGGATGCATTCACCATCGTTCCCGCAATTCAGTTGAACACATCTGCAACGCAAATTCATGGAATGAAACTTCTGGAGTCCGATAAACTAGAGAAGGGTGAGGTAAGTTACCATGCTTCCACACAACCAGCTCCTGCAACTGAACTGGCCATCACAGCCATGCTCCCGCTCTTCACAGAGAAGGCAGATTCTCCGGCAATGATTAAGCATGCCATGGATATTTTGAAATTCGTAACAGAATTTCTTAATCCTGGCCAAATCTCAGTTCTAGCCTGCGACTGTCCAATATTCATGATATTTGCCGTCTGTAAGTACATCCAGTGGACCTGGCCCGCCACTCACGGAAAAGACAAACTAGTCATCATGTTTAGAGGCCTTTACGTGGAAAAGACTCTTTGGAATACATTCGGGGATTTCTTAGACGGCAGCGGCTGGACAACAGTCGTCAATGAAGCCGGTGTTGCCACGTCCGGAACGTCTCATTCGTTTCTGAAAGCCTCCCACATTACTCGGACACGCTCAGCAAGTTACAGCTCTAGCACTGTCCAAACTACAGCACGAAGCCTATAAGAAACTGACAGCTGACGTCCCTGACAAAGATAACTACGAGAGTTGGAGGAAGAAGAGGACTGACGAGAGTCCCACTTTCAGTACTGGGATATAGTGCTGCGTACTGAGATCCTCGTTCTAGTCTCATTCGTGCTCACCGCGAGAACGACTTCCATCTATATGTTGAGTCACTGCAAGCTCTTATGTTTCTCTTCTTTGCCCTTGAGCACTACAATTACTGCCGATGGGTTACGGTTCATCTTCGTGACATGCACTCATTGCCTGACGTCCTCAAGGATGACTTTCAGAGACATTGGGTGGTCAACAAGACAAAGAACAGATTTTCAGCGCTCCCTATCGACCAAGTTCATGAACAGGAGAATGCAAAGGTGAAGAGCAGTGGGGGTGTGATAGGTCTCACAGAATACCCAGATGCCCTTCGACGGCGGCTGATTTCAGGAACCGAGCAGGCCCGGTTATTGAACGAGTTTGAAAGTGAGTACCTCCACTTTACCTGAGTTGGAGGAATGTTCTCCAGGGTTCTGTTTTTCTTGCAGAACAACTCCCTCCGTGCTTCGTTGACAGAGTCCAGGTTGCTTGTTACATCGTACATCAGCACAGTCAGCCTCCCAAGTTCAGATAAGCCTTCCTCGTGATGCTGGTAATTTGTTTCATGATATTGCCACTTTGGTTTTGAATCGAGTATGTTTACTGTTAACTTCTGTACTTATTAATGACGCCCTTCTGCAGCATGTGAAGAGAGTCGTTTACCAAGGTGAAATATGGGCCACAAGTCAAGAGGCATTTGCAGATGTTCCTTCAACGGAAGGATGGGGGTGGACTATGGAAGACAATACCTCGCGACCTGTATGGATGACTCAGGCTGAAGCTGCTAAAGTCTGCAGTGAACTCATAAAGTGTGGCTGTAAATCTGAGCGAGGATGTGAGAATTGTAAATGAGCCAAAGCAGGGTTACCCTGCATAGACCTGTGTAACTGCACGTTTCAAAAGTGAGCAATATAGGACAGAAATCGCTGATATAGCAAAGCTGTCGTTTTTGGCATGGGGAACTGCGACTTCATGATGACGTCATAACTTCTCTTTATGCCTGTTTGTACATGCATTATATGCAAAAGTACGTATTTGAGAAGTACATAAAGATGTCAGAAAACACATGAATCTAGTATTTTGAATTAATATATGGCTCTTTGACGTCATTTAACGTCATTATGACGTCAGGAAGTCTCATGGTAAATCAATCTTAGTTCATAACTGATGTATGTAATCATTCGTGACACTCAAAACCCCACCTCGAGTTGTAACTAACTGCGTTTATGTGAGATTTAGGAGTATGGTGACGTCACTGTGGTTCCTCTGGAAAAATTTTTGGAGCATCGGATTTTCCAAAAGCGTGGTGATTGGGGATCATCCTGTGAAATTTTGGTGCTTTTGTCCGGCGTGTCAGGATTATTTCGCTTAGCGACTCTACTAATTAGTGTACGCGTGGTGTCATTGTTTTGGTTGACATTAGGTGGTTGACGCTGCTCGAGTTGAATTCGTAGTCTTCTCTAGGGAAGATCAAGTTTTATTCCGTGATTAGGAGAAATTGTGTGACTGGATTATTTATTCTTCCTTTCTTTTATATTGAATCAATACCTGTAAATATAGTATAAATGTGTATAGATCAGAGAAGTGTGACTTCAAATATTCAAAACAGAGAAATGATTATTGGAAACTGAACACTCGATTATTAAGCGACTCAGACTACATTCAAATCAAGCAAGCTGTAGGAGAATATTACTTTCCGAAACTTTTAAGATTACTTCTTGTTTAAGCGGATCATGTATTTTTCAGTTCTTAAAACGTAGATAAAATGGTCTCTATCATCTACCAATGATATCAGAAAAAACAGAAGGAAATTTCGTTATCTGGAAAGGATTTAGAACTAGATATACCGTCAACTGGGGTGTATAGGGGTATGTAGGTAAATAGGAACAAAATATTTAAAATTATTCAAACTGAATTTCTCAAAATTGACAAACATTGTGAATTTTCTGTTCTCCATACTGAAAAGAGGAAACATCCATTGTTTAATAGATACTACTGCAGATTTGAAACAAAAAATAAGATATCCCGTATTGAGAAAATTATGATCTCCTCCAAACGCTCAAAAAATGGCGTTGTCCAATCTATGCCTCTATCAGAAGAACTGCAATATGAAATCGTCTGGCTGTGCATCAGGACCTAGCCCATGCCGTCATACATGCACGGTTCGAAAGTCAATCCAATTAGGCTAGCAGATTATTTTCAAATGAAAGTACTCAAAGTACTGATGTCTGGATCGCCAATAATCGATGTAAAGTTTTAAAACGTTTCAGCTGGCATGTTTCAGTCGATAGCAGATGTATGGATAAATATGGAGATTTTCTCCAATTTGTGGACGAGTCTGTTTGGGAAATCACAACTGGAACACAGTTTAGTCTTCAAGGAAGTGAATTTGTGAAGGCGGTTCATTTAGAAATATGCTAGGTCTTCATGGTAGCAAGAAACTATCTACAGTAATATGGTGAAAAGTGGATCGTCTGCATCAATGTCTTCTACCAGTTTTTGCGAGCAGATTTTCATAATTCATGCAATTTTATTGTGACAAAGCGACAAATATGCGAGGAGACTGGATAGTTTTATTAATGTGTTTTTATTTGTGTAGCACAGATATTTGCAAGAGCTGCATGAGTTTGTGTTAAGTCCCCATTACTTATATATGCCTGCATGGTGTTTATAGTAAATTTGTTTGTTGACAACGTGCGAAAATTCCTGTTGTTGTTGCTGTACGATCATTGCGTATATAATTTAGTTTGAAAAAGTTTGAACACCACCAACAACAAAACTTTTCGAAAGCGGTACCTGACAAATTCTGTTGTTTCCACTTTCGAAAAGTTTTGTTGTTGTTCAAACTTTTTGAAACTAAATTATATTCGGAGAGCAGAGTCCCCCGGAATACATAAATTTGCAGTGGACAGGATCCGGTCAAGTTCACAAGACGAGGAAAATGTAAATACTATTGTTGTTGCTTCGACACATATCTCCTCTGGAAATATATTCCATGCAGTATGCGTACACATTAAAATAGTAACGAACGCCGACTTCACGGAAAAGAACGTTCGAGTGTTGAAAACTGGTGTCTTCATAATCCCAGAACCTGAACCTGTCAAGTGCGACAGTCGGATCAAGGAACAAGATTTGCAACGTATGATCGTACAGCAACGTTAACAGGGATTTTCGCACAAATTGTCTCTCCAACGCTATCGTTGTCAACAAACAAATTACGAACTATAAACACAGACATATATATTATAAGTAATCTGACTTACCGCAAACTCAGACATGCAAAAAGCGCACAGACGGCAAACACGAGGTGGGCAGCTTACCATATTACCAGGTCATCAATTTACCATTACTACAGTCTACGGTGACAGCACAGTGCTGGCATGAGTTATCGCGTGGTGGGCGCTGAGAACCGGGTTTGAGCCGATCGCCCGGAACCAAAGAACAAAAAAAATAGTCCACGGATTTAAGCAATCCCTGGGCGAAGAAATGAATATGAAATACACTCAAATTCAGATTTCGTTTTATTTCTAGTTCACATGAAACGATTACGACTGTTTTTTTCTTCATTTTCTGGTTAATACCCTGATATAAGACTCAACACAGTGAAAATCACTGGCGGAGTGATACAGGTTAACCCAGGGTCATCCCATTATAGTGCACGTACACATTTGCATAAATTTCGTGAGTGGCAGCATAGTCTGGTCGACACCGCTACGCGGTGGCGATCCAGACAAAAAGTAGAGGCATAATCCGGGGTCAATAGGGATTAAATGTTCACCATGTTAAATAAAATTAACTTTATTTTTTAATTTTAGAAAGATTTTCTTTTTTCAGTATACACCGCCGACGGCTTTGCAGAATCCTATTAGCAAAATGAGACCAGGTCTGTTATTTTCTTCTGTGAAAAGCATAATTGCATCAATGAGTCTGGTGGTTTTCTCAATGAAGCGTCGTTTCATCAATCCTTTTTTGCATATTATTCATCAAAGAGTCAAGGATCTCACATCACAATGGGTAATGAACATATCTTGAAATCGACATTGAATGTTACCGCTCTCAAGCTGTTTGTTTAGTTGTCTGTTTTGAATTATGTATTTAGAGACATACAAGTAATTATTCCTTGTTGTTGTAAACAAGGCGAGTGTTCGGTGAAGGAAACGAGCAATATCACCGCGAAACGTAATACAAATTCGGCGTGCAGAACCCGGGGCTTTCCTAGTTGCATCCAGTGTACCACCTCCCCATAATATTACAAGATTAACAAGAATAATTTTCTTATTCTAAAAGTTTGAATCGTAAAATCTGCACCTTTTTTCGTATCTAGGTTACAGTTTTTTTCGAGAACAAATAAGATATTTGAGTTCTGGCAGTATATCACGTGACTTGACAATATATGTACCATCAGTTTTGTATCGATAGAGTTTTGAGAGTTCGGTTTCTTTTTCTCAAATTGAAAAGACCATGCTGAGGCAATTTTCCCAGGTACATGCCAATTCGCCGTATCTCAGATAACATGTCTCTCAATTGTGTTCATATCTTATGGATATAATGGTCTCAAATTCTAATTTGATTCGATCGAGTGAATCTTCAAAAGTCTCCTTTCCTTCTTGATTTAGCTGGCTGTCACTGAGTTTGTTTTCCATGTTCAGTACCGAAAAACGGGATGAATAGGGACGATATCAGCAGTTTTGTGATTGTAGCTTCTATAAGCACTTGAGCCAGCATAGTGATGGTATATTGGGTGCATCCATCTTGTCTATCAAATGTGTTTATAAAAAATATTAATAGTCCTTGTATATTTTTATTTCAAAGTGCTTATCACTATCCACTTCGAAAATAGGATGAATAGAGACATGGGTTAAGAATTTTCGAAATAGAACAGGGCTAATAGGCAGAGGGACGCCCACTCTACTGTTATAATAATTGTCCGTTTTAGTGGCAAAAACTTTGGTTATGAACAATTTAAAGTGATGAGAAAATCTGTTTATTTTGTTGACCAAAACAGCATTTATCACTCTGCTGTTGTTGCAAAAAATAAAGATAAAAAACTCCTACCTCTCTGGCAACAAAATATTTTGTCCTTAAAAATACCGTATTGACCAGTTCTATGAAAGCTAGCTGGCTGATTTTCGGGGATAATCTTATATCCTCGAAAAGCAAATCGTACGAAATCTGGTATATTTATGAAAAAATTAACAAATAAAGATTAATAAATGCTCAGTGTTGATAACTTGGTCACGTGATGAAAAAGTTCCACTTTAGAGAAATGGCTCATGTGTGGCCCAATCACTGCATAAGCTACAAAACATTGGATCAAACTGGATCAAATTATTTGTAGTGAAATGAGAGTGACCTCCCTTCGACTACACAGTAGTGTTTCTTTAGGTATCCAGTAATATGATTTTATCGCTTGAAACTTTAATTGGATATTTTGTGCAGTTTATAAGCCATCTATATTCAAATTGTATATGGTGCATTGCGAGAATAATTCATTTCCCGTATTACATGTCAGCTAAGAATTGTTATACGTGTATATGCGTTCTTAATCTACGTCATGTTGAATAAACATACCTTTGCAGCGTGCGAATTGGAGTGACATCCCATGGATCATTGCATGATTGCTGACTTGGACATTTTTCAGCACCATTGGCTGCATCATTGCGGGAAGCAATACTTTGTTGTGGATTTGCGATGGGTGATATGGGCATTATATCAATACTTACTGGGTCGAGTTGTTTTTATCAAAATTATCATTCTTCTTTCTATGTTCATGCTATTTAAAATGTTTCCCTGTTGAAATCTGACACTTTTGCTGTATTTCCACTCCCATGCTAAGTGAAACTGTTCAAAAGTTCAAAAGTACAGTTCAATCTCATTGTGTTAATCATTAGTCTTGCAAATACAGTCCGCAATTAGTAACTCCATATGAGTGGCGAAGATTAAGAAATAAATTTGATTGAGATTGGATTCCTGTAGAATTTCTGGCATGAATTAAAATACAATTTCTCCAGGTACTATATATACAAGCTAACAAAATGTCATCATCATTGGTCCGAAGTATATTGTAGGTATCAACACCAGCAAACGCGTTTCACCCTCCTCTATATGATAACCACGGTTATCTTCTTTGGAGAAACAGCGGTATCATTACCAGGTACTTGATTTATTGGCTTGGACATCGGTATATATCTGTCCACATACACTAGAGTATACAGTCGCAATTATGGAATGTTTTTTTATGATTATTTTATCATTTTTTAACCTTTATCGATTCTGAAGTTTGCGAAAGTTCGATAGAATGATATTTCACTGTTTTGAATATAGAGAATGTGAAAAATACTCTGGCCAAAAAAGATACTCACCTGTGTCTTTCGCTGGCAAGTCAATATCAATTTGCCCAAATGAGTTTGCCGTTAAACTTCATGCAATATAGTTTCATTATATTATTGCTGGTCTAACTGCCAACATTTATTAATATTCCTCTATGATATGTGTCTGAGACCTTTTCAATAATTATCAAAAAACTCCTAAATAGAAACAAAATTATTTATTCTTGTAAGAAATATTTGTAATCTAAGGGAATGTCAGTCTCTTTATTCAATGTAAAATTCGGTTATGCATATCATATAACGGGTAATCCCCGTGATAATCAGACGTTATTTGACAGTACAACTACACACAAAAAAGCCTACATGTACACATTCATTGAGATGGGTGGGCACAATAAAGGTCATCAACTATAAATATTGAAAACTGAGTTCATGTACTGGTTGATCTGACAACGATATAATAGGTTAAATGTGATTAAGAAAACACACCCAATAACTGTTTTCTTGAAAAGTCAGCGTGTTTGTTTTTTCCATGGTAAAACACAACTGAATTACAACACTAACGATGCAGGGCATATGAATATCATAAAACTATGTTTACATGCGATTGTCTTCACCAATTCATAAAAAATAAACACTGGTTTGAAGAAAACATTCTAGAATTATTTGATTTGAAAATGTATATGAGATACTCATAGTTAGCACTTTTATAATATGCGAAACACTTGATATGAGAGGTAAGATTTCAGTGCAATTTCTAGTACATGTAAAGAAACAAAAATTTCACAGAAGGATACACACGTCAACACGTTTTTTATCCGAGGATATCCATTTTCAAGACATATCAGATAATCTCAACTAGCTAGACAGACTTTCATACAGTTTCAGACAACTATTCAAGCCCACAGGCCGTGAGAATGCCATTCACTTCGTCTCTCATATAATAGATCCGCACTCATTTTCCTCTAATAATGTTTACTGTTTTTTTTACGAACAATTGATTGATCAATTTATGAGTATCAAATATGAGCTTAGACTGTTGGCATAAAGCCTAGACTTTGGACAAACAATCTGAACTGAAGTGAACAAAACCGAACTTTACTATGGCCTTTTGTATGTTGAACCAATAAGTTGAACAAATGGTATTAACATTTGGTGCTCACGAGCTCATTTATTACTCCCTGCCGAACCCCGGTCGGGTAATATAGCATAATTGTCTGTGGATATACGTGTGTGTGTCATATAATATTGTTAGCACGATAACTTTGAAAGTATTCAGTCAATCCACTAAAATTTTCACTGCCGATATACTGGGCAGGTATATCAAGGTCCGTACATCAAGGCCAATATCATAGCACTCCGAAAGTGAATCGAACATTATCTAATCCAAGTTGAGCCTACAGTTCTTATTGATTGGCTGGACCTCACCAAGAGCAAGGTCGTTGAAACAGTCCGCCATATTGACAGAAGTACCCTTCCTCAAGCAAAACAAGTACTGCGAAACCTTAATTCAAAAGGAGTTCTAGCAAATCTCCAGGCGAAATTCGTCATAGTCCCAGCAGACAACGCTCCAAATAATAGAATATCCTTATGCACATATTACTGTTACCAGGTGCTGGTTAAATACCTGAGTGTAAACATACCATCAAATACGTATACTTATTCCTAAACTGCATTTACTCGGGGAGATTTATTTAACAATCACAAAACGTTTCTCAAGGAAAGAAGTATTTGTCTTCAAACCAATCATAACGACATACCATTAGTATACTGGACTCCCAAATTGCATAAATCACCATACAAAGCTGGATTATTAGCTGGTTCTAGAAGCTGCACCACCAAGCTTCTTTCAATCCTGTTGACGAGGACTTTTCAGGAGAAAAAGAATATCATTTTGGGAAATGTATTGCGCCACTATTTCTAAACACTCTGGCGTTGAATGCATGTTGATATTAAAAAAACTCAAAATATCTCATCATGTCCTTATTGACCGTCTAAGTTCATTATTAGTATCGGTGTTCAAGAAAACGGATGGCCGAGATATAAATGTCAGAAGCCATAAAGCATTCTTTAGCTCTACTGCATACAAAGGATATCATTCATGGGATGTTTCTTTTTCTATAGAGTTGATTGAATTTCTCATTAAAAATATCTATGTGAAATTTGGCAACACAAAATATCAGCAGCATAAAAGTATTCCAGTGAGTACTAACTGTGCACCCATTTTGACTGGACTATATTTGTTCTCTTATGAATATTACTATATACAGGCACTTTCAAAAGGGCCCGTTCCTCCTCACTCACCAAACACTATTCCAGTGTGACCTGGATATGGCTAATACATATCTTGCATAGTACCACTTGCTAGATCCTGTGTTAAAATTTACTTTTTTATTTAACGTCACAAAACATTATTGTAGAAACTATTAAAAACAGGGCTATACCACCAAGCGCCTCCACTCAAAGTTTCTCGAATTTGGCGATACATATAGCGTGCAAGATCTATGGCGTTACGCTTCGTAACTTGTGTCTAATTCCGCTTAACCCGGGGCTAGGGGCCGTGTGAAGCCATGTACGTCGAGATCCTCATGTTGTTCATGAACAGACGCAATGAAAGCGTGACTGAGATACATCATCCTCTAGATGACGACCTTACAACGAATTGTATATGGATTGATAATACTGATCAAGGATATTTTGAAATATCATGATGTCTTCCCAGCATCATTGAATCCTGTTGACCGCTTATCTCTTGCAGGACACTAGCCTATGTTTATGTATATGTCTTTTTGAATTTTGTACTAATGCTGTTATATTGAATATGTAATAGGTCTTTGGATTTTGGGCGCGAATATTCTTAAATGGACGACGGATGAATAATGAATTACGGACCAGACGCTTGTCATTGTCTCCGTCGTATTACTGAATGTGCCTAATACATATATGCAATATACCAATAGAAAAGCACTGACACCGTATGACATGTCGGGCATTACAGGTTATTTTTTATGGGTATTCTTGCATTTACCAGGTTTACCCCAGGAGCTTGTTGAGGCGCTTACTCCATCAGACGTCCTCGAAGCTCATCCATTAATATCAGATGAGTTATTTGTTTGAACTGATCTCCCGAGCTGACGTATCTAATTCCGCTTAAGTCGGTGCTATGGGCCGTGTGGATACTTCATACTCTCCACTTCCTTTTAGTCTCCAGACGTCAAATTTTCCCATCTCTTGCATATATCGCTCCAATTTATTACCTGTATATGGTAGTATTCTGCTGGTTGACTGTTGAGCCGTATAAATTCGGACATTACGGGTTAGTTTTCTGGGTATTCTTGCATTTATCAGGTTTATCGCATGTTGAGGCGTTTACTACACCAGACGTCCTGGTTGCTCATCCATTAGCAACATATGAATCATTTGTTTGAACTGATCTGTCATCACAGCTTCAAAGCTAGCATATCTAATTACGCTTACGGTATAAAGGAACTGAAAAATCGTAGGCGGCGGTGTGCAAAAGTCACCCAAAGAGATACATGTATTAGGGTAAAAACATAACCTGGTTCGGGATTGGTGATTAAGTGGAGCCCGGCCTGCTCACTGGAAAGTAGGGGATAAATTCGTAATGATATTTGAAAAGTCTCTGTTTTCGAAGCTCTGTTTTCCAAGCCCATTTGATTATCATTCTGTGCGGGATTGTTTAAAGGTGGCCCTACCTATGAGAATTTGCGTTTCTCAAATAGTTCATGGTCAATAATATCGTTCTATTCCATACATGCGACGACACAGAGTGAGGGGCTAAATATGATATGGATTTACTGCTGGCACGAACTCGCAAAGTTGCTTCTCTTGGTTGGAATCTTAGATAAGAGAAATATTTATTTCCTTTATACCTTAATCTTATATAGGGGCAGTGTGGATACTTCATCATTTCCACATGAATATCTGCAGTAAAAACGCGGCTGAGTTACTAATAATAATGTGAGGAATCGAGGGAAGGTTTCCTGTGGAGTCATATGGTTGCTTTTTAGTCGCCAGAAGCCGTCAATTTTTCCCACCTCTTGCATATCGCAGCAATTTATTACCTGTATATGGTAGGATTCTGCTGGTGGACTGTTGGTTCAGGAGGCCCGCCCGCTGCACATGGCATTCGACAAATATATGTAGGTTTATTGTTTTGGTGGGAAGTTTAAGCCGTATGACGTCGGCGGGCATTACAGGTTAGTTTTTCTGGGTATTCTTGCATTTACCAGGTTTACCCCATGTTGGGCGTCCTCGATGCACATCCATTAACACCAGATGAGTTATTGTTTGAGCTGATCTGTCATCACAGCTCCCGGGATAGCTTATCTAATTCCGCTTAGGGAGCATGTCAAAATTTGGACCGTGAATCCGGAACGCGGACCGATTGAGACGTGCTGCAGCCAGATTGAACCGTTCAGCTATTCGCCGACCAATTTAGACCGGTCAAATTCATCTACAGTTCTCCTTCCTCAGTGAGCTTTAAATATCCATGCGTTTTCGCTTTTCGCGCGTTAGTTCCCTGAGCTAGTAGAACGCTTTTTATATCGTCGTTGAGGTGAGATTTCGGATCTGTATGCTACTTAATTATGTCTACATTCATATTTGTAAAAGATAGATGCCTATACTTTTTTAATACCGCTGGTATTTCTTTATAATCTGACCTGTCATTTTTTTCTCTCCATATAATATAAGATGTTCGTTTTATGAAAAGCTATAGACCAGAGCCCGACATGTTAAGGTATATTCTCCCACCCCGCGTAACTTTAATATATTTTTTAACTGTATATTCTCCTGCGGATTTCTTTGATGATCCCTGACGCACCGTCACTATATTCATACTAGTTAATCCATTTCAGTGCGAGAACTTCGATCCAGGAATCATTTCTATAAATTATTTAGCTGTATATGTGTAATTAATGATACATTTTTGCAGACTTCCCCTACTCATGCCTTTTTGCTCTGATCACGAGAACATATCGGATGATAGCAGGGTGCTTCTCCCGACGCGACTTGATACAGCACTCTCTTCGTTTTGAACGATCCACAAAGGACCGATCCCACTTCAGGGAGCGGTCCATACGGACCGGTCGTTTTTGGATGTGGGGCCGGTACAACGCTGAGAGAGCTGGACCGCGTACACAGTCTGTTTGTCACGCGGAAATGCAAATAGAACGGTCCAAATTTTGACATGCTCCCTTAAGCCGGTGCTAGAGGCCGTGTGGATAATTTATAGTCTCCACAAGCACAGCTACAATCAAAGCGCAGCCGATATACTGAGGCTACGTCCGAGAATCCACCGTATTCTCGCGTCTGAATGTGAGGTACCGAGGGAAGCTTTTCCGTGGAGTCATATGGTGGCGTTTTGGTATAAAGCCTAGAATTTGGACAAACAATCTGAACTGAAGTGAACAAGACTGAACTTTACTATGGCCTTGTGTAGGTTGAGCCAACAAGTTGAACAAATGCTATTAACATTTGGTGCTCACGAGCTCATTTATTACTCCCTGCCGAACCCCGGTCGGGTAATATAGCATAAATGTCTGTGGGTGTACGTGTGTCATATAATATTGTTAGCACGATAACTTTGAAAGTATTCAGTCAATCCACCAAAATTTTCACTGCCGATATACTGGGCAGGTATATCAAGGTCCGTAGGTCAAGGCCAATGTCATAGCACTCCGAAAATGAATCGAACCTACAGTTCTTATTGATTGGCTGGACCTCACCAAGAGCAAGGTCGTTGCAACAGTCCGCCATATTGACAGAAGTACCCTTCCTCAAGCAAAACAAGTACTGCGAAACCTTAATTCGAAAGAAGTTCTAGCAAATCTCCAGGCTAAATTCGTCATAGTCCCAGCTCCAAATAACAGAGTATTCTTATGCAAATATTACTGATACCAGGTGCTGGTTAAATAACTGAGTGTAAACATACCATCAACTACGTCTACTTACTCCTAAACCGCATTTACTCGGGAAGATTTATTTAACAATCACAAAACGTTTCTCAAGGAAAGAAGTTTTTGTCTTCAAACCAATCATAACGACATACCAAAAGTATACTGGACTCCCAAATTGCATAAATCACCATACAAAGCTGGATTATTAGCTGGTTTTAGAAGCTGCACCAACAAGCTTCTTTCAATCCTGTTGACGTGGACCCTTCAGGAGAAAAAATATCATTTTGGGAAATGTATCGCACCACTATTTCTAAACACTCTGGCGTTGAATGCATGTGGATATTAAAAAAACTCGAAATGTCTCATCAGGTCCTTATTGACCCTCTAAGTTCATTAATAGTATCGGTGTTCAAGAAAACTGATCGCCGAGATATATATGTCAGAAGCCATAATGCATTCTTTAGCGCTACTGCATACAAAGGATAGCATTCATGGGATGTTTCTTTTTCTATAGAATTGATTGAATTTTGCATTAAAAATATATATGTGAAATTTGGCAACACAAAATATTAACAACATAAAGGTATTCCAGTGATTACTAATTATGCACCCATTTTGACTGGACTATATACAAGCACTTTCAAAAAAGCTCGTTCCTCCTCACTCACCAAACACTATTCCAGTGTGACCTGGATATGGCTAATACATATCTCGCTTAGTACCACTTGCTAGATCCTGTGTTAAATTTTACTTTTTTATTGAACGTCACAAAACATTATTGTAGAAACTATTAAAAACAGGGCTATACCACCAAGCGCCTTCACTCAAAGTTTCTCGAATTTGGCGATACATATAGCGTGCAAGATCTATGGCGTTACGCTTGGTAACTTGTGTTTAATTCCGCTTAACCCGGGGCTAGGGGCCGCGTGAAGCCATGTACGTCGAGATCCTCATGTTGTTCTTATATATTCTATATTGGCCTGGGCTGGCTTGACACGATTGCATATTCTTCATGTAGGGAATTCATTTTCCCGCACGCTTAAAATGCCGTTTTACTTATTTGAGTTTCTAGTTCTTTGTATCATTCGGTTAGGCATGTAGAGAAACATATTTTCAGACCAACAACAAGGGTTCAAGAATGAACGATTAGTTGTTTTAAATGTAATCTATTAAATCGTAACTTTATTTTCCTCACATATGTGAACGATTTACACCTGTTTATCTCTATGCAATACATAGTAAGATTTGGGGCAGCCAATCATCAGCGGTTTTTCTATTTTCCGGTAACATAGTATTAAATCCCAGTTGACATACATTAGTCATTGTGGTATAGTGGTTTACTAGTTTCGGTTGCCTTGACATGGCTACATCGGTATCGGGGGGGGGGGGGGCTATGTATTCTTGTTGTCGACGACGGTGGGTATAATAATACGAGGGGTAGCATACCTATGTAAGACAAGGACAATTCTGAGTTACACTTGACTGAAAATTCCTAAATTTTCAGAAGCTTTAAATAGCTATAAAAGCTACGCAGACAAACAGGTTATAGGGCAATATATATAATGCGACCTGGTTCTTCTGTGTCTCATACAAATATCTCGTAATGATGACATTAGTGACGTAGGCACTGGCGTACGGACCACCCCCCGCCCTCTCCACTCCCCGTGCTGGATCGACGGAGTTCCACATAAGTGTTGAAGCACATTTAATACTAAATGTCGGACCCACTAGCAGGAGTTCCACCTCGACGGTAATCGAACCCCTCGTTTAGAAATCAGTCTACGGGCTTGCAGTGAACCCTGTTTTATTCGCCCCACGTTTTCTGGTGATTACATATAGTTATAAATATTAAAATGAAATAGCTCACAATCTTGATATTACAACAGTAAACTGATTTCCTGCGAGAATAATAAAATATGTTACCCAGTCCATTATCACAAGTTATATTGGCCCAATCATACAACGTGGGGTTATAGCCATGTAGCCCTCTTGAAGTATTTCAGTTGGTGGCGACAGACACATACCCGTTCGAAGGCGACACAAAACCCTAGCTAAATGTTCCAAACCAATAAATCATTTTTTTATACCGTGGGGTGTAGGTGTAGCCAGGTAATATCTCTGGAGTGAACTGGTGTCATCCAGCTCCTTGACAACTAACGTTGTAACATATATTGTGTAAATGATATCTATAATTATTCACGGTGTGCTACTGGACAATTTGTAAAGGCAGGAAGATAAAGCTTCACCCCAGGTTCACATTCAGAACGGGTTCAAGTGTGTTGACTAGGAAGTTACTGAAATACTGTACTGTGATAAGGATTCAGGAAGTTCAACACGGTGTACATAGGAGTAATACGTATTTGACGACACGACATGTTGGCATCTTCCCAGAAATTAACGCACACTACAGGAATGTGGAATATGAGTCAAAACTATATTTTATTTACCGGTTTTGGCGATATATATCTTCTCAAAGCAAGAATATTTCATATTACAAGCATTTATATACTGCTCAGGTCTTAACATTCAAACTGAAACAAGATCAACCTACATAATTGGCATTAATGAATGATGTGGCTTGTATAACAAAAAGTACACACTAAACAAAGGTGTTCCACTTCAGAACAAGGTGTTTTAATCAATCAGGTTTGATCACTCTGTTGGTGTTTCCGAATAAATGAGAACAGCCGTGTTCAAAAGATGAACATCTTTTCCCCCGAGTGGTATATGGTCGTATTCTAAACGTGAACATTAGTGATCAAGTTGTAATTGAACTGCACAACAGAACACCACAACACAAAATAAAGGTGTTCAAATGTATCAGATTTAGAACTCTCTGTTAGTGTTCTTGAATAACTGAATAAGCACAGAGGTGGTCAACATTTGCTTCATTTAGCATCATTATAAATGTGCACTGGTGTTCAAATTGTATTGGCACTGCACACCAGACAACAGATGGTGAAAACCCGTATGCAAGAACATATTCGTAGATGAAGAGAACATAGCTGCTAAACTTTGGAACATCAATGCACAAGTTAAGAACACTAAAAGAAGACATTGGGCTTCCGAAAATTTTAGTGTGTAAGGGTGCACTCCAGGGTTCTTCCATTCGGCATGGAATAGATTATGGGTCCGTTTTTCGGCCACCAATTATCGTAAAATTTTCAACCCAAATCACTTATATGTATATATTTTCTGAAAGAGCATGATTAAGCTATCAGCACTGCTATGTTATAGAAAGATGAATCTCGAACATTCCCTTCCAGGCTTGATTCATTTCTTCTAGAAACCTCTTAAAATGTCGACAAATGGTCAAATTCGGCTCAATTTCCAGAAAAATCTGTAAGAGCGATTTCAATTGAGCTTCTCACTCACCTTCCCCGGTCCGGTCTCAACTTAAAAAGGCAAAAAAGTGGATGTCAACCTGCCAGTTTTTTGTCAGATTTCCTTCCCGTAAATGAGTCAAGATTTTTAGGCACACCCAAGGAGCATAACTGAGGCAGGACAAAATTTACTCCATGATCACGATCAGCGTGTAAGCGAAGCCAGCCATCGATTGGTACGTGCTCGTTTGCAGCATTGATAATGCTGAATAGGATGGTATTATAGATATAAGCTATTAAGATGACAAGAAGAATTATGATGTAGCAGAACACGGGTAGTCTATCGTATTATGAAATTAGACCAGGGTCATTACTACGAAACTGTGGAGGGCCAAGTGTTTAATAACAACTAGTAGCCTCTTCGAATCTGGTTTACTACACGGGATTTAAGCTATCAAACTGGATATGTACTACACGAATGTATAAAGTAGATGTAAGCTAAACTGTATATTTCACCGCAGGATATTTCGTATTAAATAATGCAGATAAACTAGCTTGGTATGTGATAAAATATATTAAGAAAGAAAACATATTACCGAAAATGTATTTTGACGTTCATAGAAGTTTCGTGTCCTCCGATATTCTTCTATGGGTACAAAAAATACAATTTAGTGTTTCTCTTGTCCATTCCTAAAATTGGTACAACGTGATGAAATTCTATACTGCACTGATAATCATTGATAATAATCGGTTTGTCCAGCAATATGTAATGCTAAAATTTGGCCATTTTAATCAACCGCCAGCTTGTCAAAAAATCAACCTCTGCCTCTATAGTTTTGCACTGTATACAACGAAATGAAACGAAGAAAATAAATATTCATCTATATATCATGTTTTGAAGAACTTCCTGCTTTTTCTGTATTGGTCGTCATAAAACTTGTTTCGTGTACCCACGGACCACGACATAAGGTTAAGTTCTAATTTAGTAATGTTCTCACGGATAAAAGATAAATAAATGGTTGAATTTGCCGTATACGATCATAACATGTTTGTGCAGGCATAACAGGCAATTTGGTTGGACATAATTAAAATAGAGACACACCCTTTGGTCAGATGTTATTATCTTATATGGCCTTATTCACCTTTTTCTTCGAGAACATTAAGAAATTATGACGTCACCCTATGTAATGGCTTCTATGTACACGAAACACATATTACGACGTCCAATACAGAGAGAACAAAACCCTTCAGAATTCTCTAAACCTTGATGTATGAAAATATCATGGAGAAATGATGTCATGTCGTAGGTTTCAGTTTGTCATATACGCTCTAGGAAAGAGTATACGTATACGTTTTTAGCTCATCTGGGCCGAAGGCCCGATGGGCTTATGTCATGGCCTGACTGTCCGTCGTCCGTCGTGCGTCGTGCGTCGTGCGTAAACATCTTCTTCTCTGAAACCGCTTGGACGATTAAGCTGAAACTTGGCATGCATGTTCCCCCCAGTGAGTACACCAGAATTTGTTCATGCCGTGTCGATACGATTTTAAATATGGCCGCCATGGCGGCCATCTTGAATTTGCCATTGAAACATTGTTATCGCGATTTCTCAGGAACTGCTGCATAGATCTTTCTCAAATGTGGTACACAGGTTCCCCTTGGGGTCTAGTTGTGCAAGATACCTGTTGTGGTCTGATTCACAAATCCAATATGGCCACCAGGCGGCCATCTTGGATTTTCCCATGAAACATTGTTATTGCAATTTCTCAGGAACTACTTTGTGGATCTTCCTCAAATTTGGTACACAGGTTCCCCTTGGGGTCTAGTTGTACAAGTTACCTTTTCTGCTCTGATTCGAACATCTAATATGGCCACCAGGCGGCCATCTTGGATTTCCATATGAAACTTCGTTATCGTGATTTATGAGGAAGTACTGCATGGATCTTTCTCAAATTTGATACACAGGTTCCCCTTAGTGTCTAGTTGTGCAAGATACTTTTGTGGTCTGATTCAGAAATCCAATATGACCACCAGGCGGCCATCTTGGATTTCGAGATGAAACATTGTTATCTCGATTTCTCAGGAAGTACTGCATGGATCTTTCTCAAATTTGGTACAGAGGTTCCTCTTGGGGTCTAGTTGTGCAAGATACAATTTGTGGTCTGATTGGAAAATCCAATATGGCCACCAGGCGGCCATCTTGAATTTGCCAGTGAAATCTTGTCATCATTATTTTTCGTTAACTACTGCATGGATCTTTCTCAAATTTGGTACACAGGTTCCTCTTGGGGGTCTAGTTGTGCAAGATACCTTTTCTGCTCTGATTCGAACATCCAATATGGCCACCAGGCGGCCATCTTGGATTTCCCTATGAAACTTCGGTATCGTGATTTATCAGGAAGAACCGCATGGATCTTTCTCAAATTTGATACACCGGTTCCCCTTGGGGTCTAGTTGCGCAAGATACAATTTGCGGTCTGATTGAAAAATCCAATATGACCACCAGGCGGCCATCTTGGATTTCCAGATGAAACATTATCGCGATTTCTCAGGAACTACTGCATGGATCGTTCTCAAATTTGGTACAGAGGTTCCCTTTGGGGTCTAGTTGCGCAAGATACAATTTGTAGTCTGATTGAAAAATCCAATATGGCCACCAGGCGGCCATCTTGGATTTCCAGATGAAACATTGTTATCGTGATTTCTCAGGAACTACTGCATGGATCTTTCTCAATTTTGGTACAGAGGTTGCCCTTGGGGTCTAGATGTGCAGGATACCATATATGGTCTGATTGAAAAATCCAATATGGCCACCAGGTGGCCATCTTGGATTTCCCCATGAAATTTTGCTATCGTGAATTCTTAGGATATTACTGCATGGATGTTGATACACAGATTCCCCTTGTGGTCCAGTTGTGCAAGATACCTTTTTCTGGTTCATTTCGAAAATCCAATATTGCCACATCTTGAATTTCCCATGAAACTTTATCATAAAATCTCAGGAAATAACTGCATGGATCATGGATTGTTCAGGGGGGACAACACAAGTTAGAAACTCATCTATTGCAGTTCTTTAGTAAAAATTTCTTACAGCTACTTTCTCCAGTTACAGACAGATGACCTACAGTGCCGTGGCACTATCTTTTACATCTTCGCAGACAGATGGGGGTATGTATTGGTTAGGCCATACCTCACCAGAAATGTCCTGTTACATCTCATTGCCATCGTAACAACCCAGTCGCACATATTTCGTACTCGACATGTCTCCCCCTGGTGCATATACCCACAAAATATTGGAATCGTAGCTAAGGTTAAAAACTGTCCAATGTACTGTTCGGACACGAAGTGGACAGACGGACGAACGACTGCAATCACATAATAAAAATTGGTTCTGGTTATTGCTTATACAGCTTACTGACAATCACACATTATATTTTGGTATAATTGCCTTTATTCCGTAATCTTCAATTACAATCATAAATTTGCAGCTTGACCTCCTGTGAAATCGACTATGTTGCCATTTTGTTCAGGGGAGACAACGCAAGTTAGAAACTCATCTATTGCAGTTCTTCAGTAAAAATTTCTTGCAGCCACTTTCTCCAGTTATAGCCAGATGAGCGCTACAGTGCCGTGGCACTATCTTTTTTTATCAACGCAACTCCTCCTACACTTTTGATACAGTTCATACGATACTTGTTGGATGTTATCAGCGAAGTCTGGTGATGCGCATGTGCTCTTCTCGGCGGAGGATTTTTCTTTCCTGAGTTATTGCCCTTTACAGTTCAAAATACTGTAGATTAAATTATATGATCTTGTCAACGCAACTCCCCCTGCACTTTTAATGTTCACACGATACTTGGTGGATGTTATCGGCACAGTCTGGAGATGAGCATGTGCTCTTTCCGTTGACGGAGGATTTTTTCTTTCCTGAGTTATTTCCCTTTACAGTTGAACATGCTATAGATTAAATTATATCATCTTGTCAGCGCAACTCCCCCTGCACTTTTGATGTTCACACGATACTTGGTGGATGTTATCGGTACCGTCTAAAGATGCACATGTGCTCTTCCCGTTGACGGGGGATTTTTCTTTCCTGAGTTATTGCCCTTTACGGTTTGAAATACTGTAGATTAAATTATATCATCTTGTCAACGCAACTCCTCTTACACTTTCGATAAAGTTCACATGATACTTGGTGGATGCTATCGGCACAGTCTGGAGATGCGCATGTGCTCTTCCCGTTCAAAATAATGTATGTAGATTAAACTATAACTTCAACGTAACTCCAACGTCAACGTAACTCCTACACTTTTGATACAGCTCACACAATACTTGGTGAATATTATCGGCACGGTCTGGAGATAAGCATGTGCCCTTACTGTTATTTCCCTTTGCAGTTCAACTCATTGCTTGGGTGTTGATAAGATTATTGCGAAAATGATACTTAGAAGACATCAAAGTTTACAATACAACTGAAACTGAAATGAGGTTGGTTTTGTTTGCTGCTTGTGTGACTTGAAGCCCCATATTATGGAATTTTAAAAATTCCCACCAACGTTTTAATCAAACAAGATTCCATGGGACCAGTTTCCGTCACCTGCACAAAAGTGATTGTCTTGCTGGCATGGGTAACCTGTCGACAACATGGGTACCTACTAACAAGTGAACGGCGCTTAGTGAACATGTACCTGGGGCACGTAACACAAAGTGAACAGTGCTACCTTTAATATTAGGCTAATCATTGTTTTCAAGTGGCAACTTTAATATTGGGCTTAGCTTTATTGACAACAACAACAACATGGCTGATATTGTTGAGATTGGAATCATTCAGCATATAGAGCTTAAAAGTATGCCAAAATTCCAAATACACACCATTGTGCAACAACACACTGAACTCAAACAAACTAACCCAGAATCCATTATGGCTGTTATGTGATTATGAGATTACATTGCACATCACTCATTTCCCACACACAGAAATGCAGCTCTTTTTCTCTTTCCCAATTCACCGACACTCCAATTTACCGACTCTCCAATTCACCGACACTGGGGTCGGGGGGAATACACCATCTTCTGATGGCTCTCTTTTATTAGCTGGTGACGTTCCGCTGTAGTTACTAACAGCGTTTTCAAATCAAATGAGAAATCTGATTGAAATTGTAGTTTAAGGGCCGCTTCCCATACGGATTTCGCGGCCCATCAAGCCAATGTTTTATTTAAGTTTCATGGTACATATCTTAGTTCATTTAAGATCTTTACAAACGCTACATTTTAAATAAATAAATAAATAAATAAATAAATAAAAAGGAGAGAGCAGAGGGAGATATGAATAGAAGGGAAGAAGAATTGACTCAGTCAGGTTTTGGTCAGGTATACTGGTAAATATGTGTTCATTGTTCATTGTAATGAAAATCGCGTGGATGATTCCTTTGTCTTTGTACCCCTTCGTACGCACAAAGCCGTCGAAAAAACACTGGGAGAACCATAGGCGTCGTCAGGATTTTTCGAGAGGAGTGGGGGTCGTTTCCAATGCTTTCGTTATAGAGCCCAGTACTGTGATGTGGAAGGTAGGAAAAATAACAACCAATTGGGCGCAGAGATGGAGTCCTCCGCGCCCAACGACTTCCCTAACGACGCCTAACGACGCCCTTGAAAACTGAGCTGGTTCTTCCACAAATCTGTGCATGCAACAGTGCTTGGAGTGTGTATCGGAGTACAGGATTGCAGGCTACGTCCTACATTGCCTGAAAGTCAAAGGATCATATTCTGTATTAAACAACTGTCAGTTCAGTGGCATCTCAGGGGTGACGTGGTGGAGCTTGTGTTGGATTGAGTATTCCATTTCCGGGCGTTCTCTTTCTGGGGCGTTGTCACTCACGGCGCTGTTTAATTCTTTTTGTCGTCATCCGTATATTGTTTCAGGTCTGGTCTGGCCCGTTTGTGGGCTTCAGTGTGCTGTGTCTGCATCATAAAGAAATAGTAGAGTTTCGTGTTTTTTTGTTGTTTTTTTGTTGTTTGTTTCGATATATCTTCCTCTCACAACAAGCATCCTCGTGCGGTCAGTCATATACGAATAAATAGCAATAAATAATTGAGTAAATGAATAAATAAATAAACATATGAATATGTAACTTTGGCCGAGTGTTTATATATAGGCGATTTGGCGCCAAACTCTGATGGCGCGGATTCGATTCTCGCATGGGACTGACCCATCCAGCACTAGTTTTTGTGTTTTATCAAGAAAGTAACATCCTAAAAAAGTAATAATTGGATATAAATGTTACCTACTTTCTAAATGGCGTTAGTATATATATAATATCGGCTGTTGTAGCTGTGCCATTATTCAGTCTATCAGAGGGGTACTAAATGTACGTAATCTAGACTCCGGTCTCCGTACTTCCTCTTTTGTGGAAGCTGAGGTGTCCGAGTGGTCCAAGGCGCTTGCATTTAATGCTGACGATTTGGGGTTCGAATCTCGCATGGGACTGACCATCCAGCACTAGTATTTGTGCTTTATCGAGAAAGTGGCATCCTTGAAAAAAAATAATAAATAAAAAAAAAAAAAAAAAAAACATAATAATACTTTGATATAAATATGACTTACTTTCTAAATGGCATTAGTATATATATATATATGAGTACAATAGGCTAACCAGTACAGTGAAGAAGAATACAATAAGCTGATAGTCAAGTAGCTTTAACAATCAAAAACCATACAAAGCCTTATCACATGCAAGTTAACAAATAGTGCACAATGATATAGATGTAAGAGGGGGTTTGGTTTAATGTCACACTCAGTGTTGTTTCACTCATATGGTGACAGTCAGTTTGGATGATGGAGGAAGCCAGAGTGCCCGGAGAGAACCACCACCCGTCGTCAAGTAACAGACGAATTTTCACACATGCACCAGCTGGGCTCGAACCCGTGCCGGTTCAGTGGTGTGAGGCTAGCAATAACCAGCCAAACGCCTTAGACCACTCGGCAACCCACAGCCCCATATATATAGATCTGTTATTGTATATTCATTATTCCCACAGATCAATTTCACATAAACTAGGATGAAAGTAACTCCGAAAATAGAAGTCATTGTGATAAAATATAGGTGAACATGAGCTTCATTGTATTAACTAGTACTCACTAATATATTGAGTGTAACTCACACCAGTGGTATTGTTTGTTGAACTCCAATGCTCGCTTGTATATTTGCCGCCTTTTCTACTCAAACTTGTATATATAGCTGACTGTATACTCCAATTGTTTATATGTATTCCTGATGATGGCATAAGCATAGCCGAAATATAGAATATTTTATCACAATGACTTCCATTTTCGGAGTTACTTTCATCCTAGTTTATTGTATATTATTATGCACATTAACAAATAAATTAAATACGAGATTCACTATATGGCTTGTTTGTGGAGAGATAAGTTCATCATAGGCACTTGGGAGGTCTTGTCCACTATCTCGATTGAAATTGGGCTTT
Organism: Hanleya hanleyi; assembly: GCA_036873755.1. Classification (NCBI taxonomy): domain Eukaryota; kingdom Metazoa; phylum Mollusca; class Polyplacophora; order Lepidopleurida; family Hanleyidae; genus Hanleya; species Hanleya hanleyi. The sequence goes on from JAVTVY010009605.1 coordinate 36,516, forward strand.
AGTCGTTGGATTAGTATTGCCTTCAATAGTTTTCTCTGTTTTTTAACTGGTTGGTTCACATCTAGGATTTGAACTCAATCATACTGGATCCTGTGATTGTTGTGGTCTCTAATATGGTTAGAGATGGCTGATTTTTTGTCTAAATTTGTGGTGGAGGCTTTGTGTTCCTTAATACGTAACTGTAGCGGGCGGGAAGTTTCTCCTATGTGGTAATCCTTGCAGTTGCAGTCAATTTGGTATATTAATCCTTTGTGGGCAATGGGATGGTGGACTGTTTCTTTTCTGTGGCATTCAAGTGGTATTTTAGAGAACTATCACTGGTAAATACAGTGTCGACGTGGGCTTGGCTTTTCAGTAGGCGGCTGATTTGGTCACTTGTATTTCCAATATACGGCAGGGTTATTAGAATGAGAGATCCATCTGGTCTGGGTGGTTTATCTCCGGAAACATTTTGGAAGGCCTGACGTACTGTCTTATCCACAAGATATCTGGGGTAATCATTGAGGTCGGTGAATACTTTCTTGATATGCTCTAGCTCTGTCTGGCAGTCAGTTGAGAAGATGTTTTGGGCACGTCTGGTTAGAGTGGAGATGTTGCCAGTTTTTATTTGTGTTGGATGGTTGGATTTTAAATGGACATACTGGTATGAATGGGTTGACTCGCTTAACATTTACATTTACACTATGTATCCTCCTCAACGCACCCTGTTTCACCTGTCCATATGGTATCCTATGAGCAACAAAATGGAGGATAATCCTTCGCCACCTGTTCCAATTCAGTGGCTTAGTACGCAGGTTACTCTGTGATATAGAATTCCCCGGGTAATAGCATAGTATATATAATATTATATATCTCGTTGCCACAAAACAATAACAAGTACTCTTATGGTTTTGGATTAGCTTTATTTTCGCTACATCGCACAGTCATTACATTTTTAACAAATTATGCAACAGTAGCAACATATATATCCCATCAGCGTTCTAATCGTCACAGCAGTAATACAGGTAGTTACACTGACAGCAGGTTGATATCGGGGAATGTTTAATATTTTCCTTCGCAACCAATTTCTGACCACTCGATCACTACCGTACTGAACTGTAAGTCCCTTCTATCATAAACGGCCAGCTACTGTGGAAGTTTAAATGATGGAACTGGCAATTGCAAGTTATGGACTGGATAGTACGTCAGTTACTGTACAGTGGGCAGTTGTCTGTTTTCTCAAATAAGATTTAACCCTATCTGGCCTGGGCTTTTTGGGACCTGTCCAGGCGTGGGGGGCCGACAGGGTCCCCCAATTATTTTTCTTACCCCTAGGGCTAGAGGGCTGAAACTTATCACACTATACCCTTGGGTCATGCTCTACCAGAAAATGTAAAAAAATCCAAGATGGTAGCTTTGATGACGTCACAGTGACGTCATTTTCAAAAACGGCATTTTTTGGTCGATTTTTCGGTCAGATTTTCCGAAATTTTTATTTTGCTATTTCTTCGCAAAAAAAGCGTGATAAATTAGTAAATATTAATGTCATGTGAAATAAAATAGATTTTACCCACTTTTCATTGCGAAAAAGCAGAAATTTTGAAGAAATATGACAAAAACATCACTTTTCTGGGACCCCATGTGGCCGCCATCTTGGATTTACCCATGATCCTCTGCTCGGGGGGTTATGCAAATAGGCTCAAAATGACCCCAATACGATAAACTATAAAGTCACGAAGTGTCCGATCTCCATTTTTTGTCGTTGCGGAGACAGCGCAGAAAGTTTGGTAGGGGGACGATAATCCTCCCCCCACCCCAGGCCAGGTAGGGTTAACAGAATATTACAGAAACTGGGTGGAACTTCTGAATAACAGTACGACATTGTAGCACATGCATCGTACATCAGTTACCATTCAGAAATTGACCAATTCATCATCAAAACTTGCGAAGAGATTGCTTGCGAAGAGAGTTATATGCTACTGGATCGTACATGCGCACTGGGGAATCGGCTAAGTGGATCATATTATATCAAGTTTAGATGTACATCTCGAGTATAAAAATATTCTATATAAAAATATAAAGTATCTATGCATATTAGTATAAAGATTAATTTTAAAGTGATATTCAGCATATTTTCTATATTGACAAAACAATCGAATATGTTAAAACATATTTACCAAACAAAATTCGATCACCAGACATAATACTGTGTCTATTCATGGTTCGCTTAATATAATATAGTCATCAAGTTCGACAATTGTAATAATATTCTTTAGGTCATACTTTTGACAAATAGTCGCTGATGATAGCTGGTGTTGTGTTGCTGCTATTACACCAGTAACAATGGAGGTTGTATTCAAATATATTTTCTTATATCTTGCTTATGTCTGCTTGGATTGTGGTGATCATAGTGACGATCCTGTGAATTGTGACGGGGAAATTCTTCATGGTAGACGACTGGCTACTGAATGGCTGATTGCTGCGTGTCTTATAATCGAAACAAATCAGAGAACTTATCGTATGATTTATCGGGATAAAAAAATACTGATTGGTCCATTACGCTTACGTTTCATCATCTATGAACGTTTCGGATTGATGTCCAATTTAAACCATTAGATAGTATTTAACATGAATTGGAGAATCGTCAAAAGTTTATGAACAGTAAAATATTTGAAATTTACATGTATGACATTAATTGAGACAAGTTCAATATGAAAGTTTAATATTTGGACAATACCCACTAAATCATACCCGTCAAATCTTCCTGTCGTATGTTTCAAAACTACTGAAAATTATATCTTCTGAGATACTCTTTAACACGCTAATCGAAAGTATGCCATTAGCAGATGGTTAATGGGATTCTACCAGTTAGATCAGGTAGACATTTCCCCCTAATGGACCAATCTGTTTAATCCATCAGCACTCTGGTCTAATTTTGAATGTTTTTTATTCACATGATAAAACTCAAATTATCGGGTAGAAGAAAATGCACATAATCTCCCAATGAGCTGAACCAAGCTATGATTTTAAAATTAAACAACTAAATATTGAATATGGGATGATGCTCCGCATTATAACCAGCAATGTAGAAATATGCAAGTTGCAGATAACCTCATGTCCACCACATTCACTTTACCTGGTTAATTGAGCTGAGGGTTAGATATATTGGATGAAAACTCAATTCAAAATGATATGGTGTGCCGGACCTGGATTTTTATCGGGGTACTGACGCCTCAGTTTCAACCATGATTGTGTTGTGGACTATGGAAACATAAAATGTGCCTCAACTGATAACCATATGGAAGAGTTCGATTTTGTTGTTTTTACTTTGAGCCGATATGAATGCCTTTAGTTTGATGAAATGAACATACCGTTCAAAAGATTGGTTTCAGATGACCCATCCTGGCGGGAAATTTGAGTATGTACTAGTCGCACCCAGCATTATGCGAATATACTCTAAATGATAGCGTATAATATGAAGTTGTTCGATTGTGACAAATATATTCTTTGAGCTCATAAGAATGAATTGAATGACTCAAGACATATGGAAACTCGCAAATTTCGCAAATATATGGTCGCCATATTTAATTTAGCCATTATGCTTAGCACTGAGGATTATTCTGATAGGTTCCAAATAAGCCGCAGATAGTAAATTTATTCTGGATAAGACAATACCTCGCCAACCAAAGATAAACTGATCAAGTTATGATCATCTAAATGATTGTTAAGCCTTCTCCTGAGTAGTTACATCAGCGTGAGCTTTCAACCCTTCCTGACCTGGCGATATCCTCTCCCCTGTCCTCTATAGTTTTCTTACTCTAGCAAGGTGGCTAAAACTTTCCACAATATATTCCAGAGGTCTAACTCTAACAAGAAAATGTAAAAAAAACTCACTATGGCCGTAACACAATGATGTCATATTCGAAAAATGCATTTGGGGTCAACTGTTCGATCGGATTTTCAGATTTTTCTTTATTTTTGCTATTTTTCTGTTTGCAAAAGCTATATAATAAAATTTAAAAAAAATTATCTGATGAGAAATTATGAATAAAAAGACAAACACATTTAGATAAACGATGGAAACGCAACTTCTCAGTCCACAATGGGCGCCATAAAAAAAAAAATATATAAAAACAATAGGCAACCTAGATTGTTAAGGGAGAAGGAGAGTTTCATTCCCCGGCTCAAGTTGAATTTCCGAAACAAAAGTACCCAAAGATATCAAAATATGATAAAAATCAACAAAAGACACAACACAAACATAATGCGTATTACTGACGATTCGAAAGTGTGATGGGACTGACCAAATAGTTGGCATTTTAGATTCAAAGGTTGGAGGGAACAAAGTGCTTCTGAGGGTGAAGATTTTGCTTCCAGAATCTCCTAAAGTTCACTCGTAGTCACTTTCAACAAAATGGAAATGGCTAATAAATAAACCTCCAATAATATTTCCCAATCCCCGCCCCCCCGATTTCCCACCCTCTCCTGGAAATAGGACTGAAAAGTCTCAGTATATTATACTGCTACTCTGTTCTAAGAAATCAGGGTGTCCTCCTGTTTTTGTCACATATTCAACAAGATCTATAGGTGTTCAGTATTATATAGCAAAATAGAGAAAATTTGACCTTGGTACGTTTGATATAATGAACATCATGCAAGAAAAATTCAAATCTCCCTATGCATTCTTTGTTATGGCTTTTAAGTGATATACATAAATTTGGCTGCAACATGTTTTTAACGAGTATGGTGACCCCCATTTGTTTTAATGGATCACTTTCTCTTAACCTGGTGAACAAATACTGAAAAAAATCCACCTCTAGAAATGAACATTCTCTACTTCCTGAAGTCGGAACAATGGTAGTGCGCCTTCACTTATAAATTACTTTGTTGCTGAACGAAATTATTTTGTAATTGAAAAATAGGAAAATACTGTGGAATTTTCCTTGAGACCAGCAACCCACGTCAATAAGTCAAACATTCATATAAAAGTAACACACATAAAATATATACATATTTATAACCACCATAAAATGTTTTGATAATCATAGCACCAGACTGTATAACGAGTAGCACTAATTTAGACAAATGGAAAACATAACTTTCGCAATATGGTAATTCAACAATCTTAAATCTTAAGTCTATAGTCTTAAGTACCTCAGTCGATACTTAAAGAGTGCTAAACCGTCGTATTTATTACATCCCCGCCATCACCCTCGAGTACACAATTCTCAAACATAATCTTGTTCAGCTGCTTTATACTATTGGCTGATCTATGAAGTCGCTTGCAGACGCTGGTATCCAATAAACACAGATTACATCCACATTCCCATATTATTAACGTATCAAACATTGATATGGGGTGGCATTCGGTAGCTTGAATGTAATCATTATAATGGTTGACTAAAATGGAAACGTTTTAATGAATTTAAATTTTAATTATGGAGAAATCCATAGGAAGCTCACACAAGTTAGCAAGGAAACATATTATTTATCATATGCGGTTGTATACATTATCAAACATGTAATTATAAACATATGGCATTTCAAAGTGCCCAGTGGTCCATTCTCCGGATACATACATGAAACATCTCACTTTATCATTTGATCATCGAAATAACCCTTGCTTAAAATATACCAACGGATATATAACAATCAGGATTGATATCATCAGTGAGCTAACATTGATAACTTGACAGAGTATGTCCTGATAATATAATTTACAAGGATTAAATACTGTGTGAGAAGTATCGGTAAGTTTGCATGATCATACGACACTAGTGGAAATACATTCAGAACAACTGAGCGCAATTTTAAAACAAAAAAAAACTTGATGTGGATGTCTTCCTCTGCCTTTCATAATGTAAACATTTTTCTCAAAACAAATTTGCTTCAAAACATACCAGACATCTTAAGATCAAATCAAATGTTTTTGCTATAGACTTTTTCCACAGACAGATGAACCAGGTATAAAAGAGGATTGAACTGAGGATTAAACTGAAACATTTTTCTCGTGAAAAATGAAGACAAATCTACTGCTACACGCACATTTAACGACACACATGCTACTTCGAAACGTGGCACACGTCGGAATGGAGACATTTTGTTGCAGAAGGGCATCATGCATTTACTTTCCCCAACACACACACGCTATAGTCATGAGGAATGATCTTTGATATGTTTACACTGTATAAATACATTACAATAATATGTACAACTACTTATCATAGCCGTTAGAAAATACTTTATGGAATGTGTTAAAACGGAATTAATTAAGTTACTTCATATGACGACATATCACAACTAAAAACATAAACTCCGGACAAAAATGTAATGAATGTGGATCGCACTACAGATATATTTCTATGGATTAGAAAATGGACTGTTAAAATTATCTGTCTCGCATTCAAAAGCCTGCTGCTTATTCTATACTTGACATCTCTTATTTTAAATGTACATTAAGGTAAAACTTATCTGCTGTCAAATTCCGCAATATAACATTGGCAAAGATATCCTTATTCCACAATGAAACTGAAAAATAATAATAATATTCGCATCAGTTGTCACTAGGGTGTTGGTGATCGTAACAGTGAGAGCTTCGAATGTACATGCGAAGGTTCAATCATCGGACTATCGTCAAAATATAGGTAGATACATCACCGTTCATTTTGTTAAACGGTTCTGTGGTAAATGACATGAACTCAAATAAAAACACTGAAACCGAAAAGAATTCCTCGACGGCAAACGAGACACTCGGGCTGTTGGTTATCTTCTTCAATCATGAGATTATTATTCCTCCTCTGTCTCCTCAGAAACGCCTTTTTTGTTCACGAAAGCGTATTCTGTGGTATCTGTTGTGGGGTTAACCGGGGAGTCTGGGGAGCCATTGAAATCTAGATCCGCATACACTAAGACTTTGTCCTGATTATCCTAAAAAAGGTAAAATATGTATTCGAATAGTTTCCATAAATCCTACTCATATTTATTTGGGCGTGTAACTTCAAATGCATAGCCACGAGTTAATGCAAACTAGGGGTGGTATGGTAACATGCGCAGGACACAAATAGAAGAAACAAAAGAATCAGTTGGCACAAGGCGCATACAGATGAAATACCTACATTTAATATTTAATCCAGGAAACAATAAAACATAGTTTGTGAGTTAAATCAACATTTTTTTCTGTCACACAAAAAGTTACTCTACAGAGAAGACTGTTGTGTCAGTCCTACATACCGCGATATTCTCCTGTACTTGCAGATTCCTCTCGTTCTCCATTTCGTACTCAAACGTGGCATTTTCATATGCTTGATCGATTCCTTTCTGACGCTTTGGACCTGGAAAACATATGTTTCATTATTAACACACAGTTAGTGTGTGATACATTAAAAAATAAATTCAATATCAGATATATTATCAGTTACACTGGCCTATTCGAGTTAATATAGAATTCAACCTCAGTAGCCGGAGGATGGGGTGAGGTACTGACTTAACCCTATCTGGCCTGGGCTTTTTGGGACGTATCCTGGCCGAAAAAGCTATCAAGTCAAGGAGTTTCAGCTCTCCATTTTTTGTCGTTCTGGAGATAGCGCAGAGAGTTTGGTAGGGGGGCATGTCACAACTGTTTATTTTACTGTCCTAGCTGAGTTGTTTCATAAAAAAATCATGAAAATTAGATATGAAAAGATTTTTGAGAGAGAAAGAATAAATTGTTTGTTATTGGGTTCGAATCCCGCTGACGACCAATGTATTCTTTCTCTCTCAAAAATCATTTCATATGTATATATGCTCAGTGGCGAGCTATACGCCATACCAAATATCATTTCGTTATGAAAATTAGAGAATTTGGAACTGTATATTCTTTCAATATACAGCATTATGCATACGTGAATTGGAGCGATATGTAAGAGGTGGGAAAAATTGACGACGTCTGGCGACTAAAAAGCAACCATATGACCGACACCTAACATTCAGACCCGCACAATACAGAAAACACAATATTGCCTATAAGAAATAGAGCGGCAACATTCATTCCTGACCGGTATTGCTTTACTGTCAAACCCGATTTGTCTCATAGGAAATGGTGAAAGTCTGGATTAAGTTCCTGATTTCAGATTGATTGAACAATTGAGCATTCGAACCGATAATACAATATTAGCTAAAACAGATAGAGTTTCAAGTCATTTCTGTCAAAACTGCATTGTTTCATAACCATAGATGAAAGTCTCCATATGAATACAAGTTTCGAGTGCAATGGTTGAGAAACAGACAATATAGAACGGATTTTCTTCCAATAGGTTACATGTAGATGGGACAATTCCATATTGGCTATAGCATATAGAATTTGCTATTACAAGCGTCAGATCCGTCATTCATAAGGGACCATGCAAAATTTATCGATGGGGTAGGACCGGTGCAACAAGGAAAATCGACTAAAAAAATCCTTGGTCCCCCTAATCTTAGAACCAAACAAACTTTGGGTCCTATCTAGATCTTAGGTAAAAAAAGTTCTAGTCCTATCTATGCTGTGCCATACATGTACCCGGATTTGGCGAGCCGCATCTGTAAGCACCATCCCCCAACCAATCTGTGATATGCACATATACTTTTGCACATTTCGGTGGTATTCCACTAGGGGAGTCAGTTGTGGCACTACCCCAGGAGATTCTAGGACCGCTCCAATATTGAAATCTAATGATAATGTTTTTGTTTAGCAAAATTGCTCATGTACCGCTGTACAAAGTTTACTTCGGTTGTCAGTTGCCACTGGATGATTATGGAATTTGGTACACCTGTTTCTTAGGATCAGAGGATATACCTGTGCTATTTATGAGATGAAACGTTAAATTTTGTCCAAATTGGCAAATGACATAGATTTTTGTGTAGCAAAAGTGTACATGTATACCTGTACATATAAAGTTTGCTGCAGTTGTCAGTTGTCAATGGATGATTATGAAACTTTGTACACATGTTTCTTATCATTAGAGGATGTACCTGTGCTATTTATGAGATGAAATATTATTTTTTGTTCAAATTAAAAGGATTTGGACTTAGTAAACTGCGAATGATAATGTACATACATGTACGCCTGTACATACATGTACAACTGTACATGGAAAGTTGATGAAGCTGTCAGCTCTCATTTGATGATTTCATACGATTTGAGGATGTGCATGTGATATTTGTGACATGAAATATTAATATTTGTCCAAATTATCGCGGTTTGGACTTCGTACTTTTACAATGATACCCGGCATGGTTTTTGTTGGACAACAATTTACATGTACACATCTACATGGAAAGTTTGATCTACATGTATGCTTTCAATACTATTGCAGATTCAGCAGATCATCCCACAAGTCAAGATGTTTGGGTTCTCAGAACGCTTGTCAAAATATGAAACAGTGGTTCTTCACACTAGCCTGCATTTGTGCGGCCATCTTTAATTTATGTAAAATCATTAATGATTCATATCTCTGATACCATTCAACTGTTCAATACGAAAGTTGGTATATGTAGATCATCGATGCATCAAGCGATTCCATTAATTACCAAACCGTTTTTTTTCTGATTGGGCGAAAACCTTGGTGGCCATCTTTAATTTATGCAATCTTTAATGATACATGTGCATATCTCTGATACAGTTCAGCTGTTCAATATTAAAATTGGTGAACATCATCGATATATCAAGAGTCTTTCAATTGATTACCAAACCGGCTTTTTCGATTGGACGGAAGCCTTGGTGGCCATCTTTAATTTATGCAATATCATTAATGATACATATTTCGGATTACAAGCGTCTAGTCCGTCATTCACAATCCAGCCGTCGTCCATTAGAGAATATCCGCGTCCATAATCCAAAGACCTATTCCATTTTCCATATAACAGTATTAGCACCAAATTCAAAACGACAATCATAGTATACATAAACATAGGCTTGTTTCCTGCAAGAGAGAAGCGGTCAACAGTTTTCAATGATGCCGGCAAGACATCATGTGTTCCAAAAATATCAAATCCGTATCGCTGATCAGTATTCTTAATCCATAATATTCGTTATAGAGTCGTCATCTAAAAAAAAAGTTGTATCTCAGTCACGCTTTGATTGTGACTGTTCATATGGGTACCATGAGGATCTTGAAGTACATGGGTTCATACGGCCCCTAGCTCCGGGTTAAGCGGAATTAGACACAAGTTACGAAACGTAGCGCCATAGATCTTGCACGCTACGTTCGTGTTTTGCTATCAGCATGCGATATGTATCGCCAAATTTGAGAAACTTTGAGTGTAGGCGCTTGGTGGAATAGCCCTGTTTTTTAAATTTCTGCGTCAATGTTTTGTGACGTTGATTAAAATCGTCACATTTAACACAGGATCTAGCAAATGCTACTAAGCGAGATATGTATACGCCATATGCAGGTCCCACTGGAATATTACTGTCCAGAAAGGGATAGTTTACGATGTCGAAATTGTAATCATCTCTTTGTCATAAAGTCGACGAGAGAGAATGCCCGCTTCATTTTTATAGAGATAGAGATCTAAATAAGATGTGCCTGTAGGGCTATCTGTAGTTTCCTTCAAATCCAGTGAAGGTGGATATATATCCTTCACTGCGTCATTTATATAGCGATTATCCACAGCGAGAAGATCGTCTATATAGCGTTTGGTGAATGAGAAGGAACGGGCTGTGAATGGATCGGTTTTTTATCACTCGACTGTTAATTTTGAAATCTTGTTACCAACATAGCTCAAAAACAGCTATCCCTGGGCACACTAAACTTGCATCATATGGCCATAAGCCTATCGAATCGGGATCCCACAGCCGAGGTGTTTCAGATGCTCAGCTTCGTATTTTTTATTTGGAAAAATAACTCTTGGCCCTATGGACAGCAACGTAAAAAAAAGTTCATGTCCTACATACAAAAGCGTGAAAAAAAGTCCTAGTCCCCCCACTCTTTGCACCGGTCCTACCCCATCGATACATTTTGCATGGTCCCTAATTCAGCTGTCGTCCATCAGAGAATATCCGTGTCCATAATCCAAAGACCTATTCCATATTCCATGTCTTGTCTTGTCTTAAGGTTCAAAATGAATGAAAGCCTGGATTACTTTTCAAAATTTCATATTCATTGGTTGAAAAATTGAGAATTTAGAATTTTTTGTATTCCAGTATGTTATATGTATAGGGGCTTGCACAATATTGGCAATATATGATATAATTTAAACATTAATTCCTGGGAGGCAATAGTTTTTTTTACTGGTCAAGCTGATTTATTCCATAAACATGCATGAACTTCCACATCAGATTTTTAAATTAAACAGTAGAGAGTGCATGTAAAGGGAACATAACAATATATGGGGAGGGCAGAAACAGGGGGAGGGGAGCTACTATCAAACGCACTGAAATGAGCCCCCCCCCCCACCTGCGGGTAAATATTGACCGGTCCCCACACAGATATCAGTTTCTTCCAGGAGATAGGCAATGAACACGTTCAAATGATGCCGACAACACAACCTGGTGTTCCGTTTGTCAATCCGTATCAAACCAACTGGCAATCATTTATCCAAACCATAGAAGAAAGTTTTATCAATATAATATGGATACGTCAACTGATACACGCCTATCAAAATGCCTGATATAGTTAGAACATTGTGACGAAAAATCTGGTGAATATGGTGGCAGAATAGCAAACTCCATCTAAATTCCAAAATTTCTGAAACAATCCCAGCTTCAAGTGATGTAGGAAAGACGGTACAAGTTTCAAGTGATGTATACGGTACAAGCTTCAAGTGATGTAGGAAAGACGGTACAATGTTGTGGTAGTTTAATCCGTGAAACAGGATTGAATGAATGTTTCTCTACATTTCATTCCAATATCAGATCCCGTGTGATGAGCAAACACTTTCAGTATTAAGCTATCAAAACATGTTATAGGGAGGGTGAGAAACCGACATTATTGCAGACAGTAATCATGATAATAGTTTAGACGTCAGAAATCCTACATACCCTTCCCTTTGTTTTCCTTTGGAGATCGGATAACGAGTTTTTTCTTGTCTTCTTTCTTGCCCTTCCCCTTACCTTTGGCTGCTGCTGGATTATACAGAAAATAAAACAGGTTACAACTGTATGCAATATTGTTGTACTAGAAGCGGGTAGCCAATTTCACCAGTT
>JAVTVY010009606.1:0-49476 GCA_036873755.1 Hanleya hanleyi
ATAATTTCTCATCAGTGGACATTTAATAGCGAAATTCATTAGAACAAAAATGAAACATACACGATGAAAGCTATTGAATTTCAATTTCGAATACAAAATTAGCAAGGATATGAGAAATTTGAGCGATATGCAAGAGGTGAATAAAATATCACTTTGCTTAGAATGTATTTGTGAATGTGCTAACAATACCGCATACACATATCTTCAATAATGATTTCCTCGACTGACTTCCGCTTATACTTCAAATCACTGCATTCTTTCCATTGTGGCTTCTTGCCGTTTGTAAAATTGATCATTCGTTTTCACCTTGTAGGCCAAAATGGTTTGAAAGCCAATGCCCGGCCTCTTCAGTGAGGTACATGATCTAAGCAAAGTAGGAGACAAATTCGCTTTGACATCATTCAGTAAGGTTTCTCATATGTGTATTATTTGTGTACACACAATTATATATGTATTTGCTCCTTCAGAGAATAACAAGTATACTTACGTTAGATGGAACTGGAATCCAGGTAGTAAAAGAAGTCAAATTATTTGGAATATTGCTTGATCACCGATTAACGTTTTTATGGCACACAAATTGCTTGACACTACGTGCACGAAAACTCTTGATTTGTTGAAGGTAGTTGCTAGCTATAAGTGGGGAGGAGATCAGTAGACGATTCTCTATTTATATCGAAGAATTAAACTAGCAGCACAGCAATATATCACAAAATTACGATCTAATTGCTCAAATCCTACATATAACGGTCATTACAACCCTCAAAACTTGGATATGTGTTCAAATAAAACTCTCCATTATTCTACCTCTTGGAATTCGTATGAAACCACACATTGTAGCAGCTGGTAATAAGCTTAATAAAATTTACCTAACAAGCTCTTACCAGTTTCATATTGGCAGTTAGGCAGACCAGAAGTAGATAGTACAATGATGAATATAAAAAAGGCAGACACGAGCCATCTCGTCTATACACAAGAAGTTTGTCTATTGAGAGTAAAATACAGATCGCATCAAGCTATTTATACAGATGTTTCTAAGTTCGAATTTCGCTGCCGAAGCTAAAGCTCTATTGTCAGCTTTAGAAAGTATTGAATCTACTATTGGAGGAAAATATATCATATTCTCAGATTTACTGTCATGCTATCAAGCAATTGGGAGTGGAACTTCAACTCATCACATCATCTTGAACATTCTACAGTTATATTATCGTAAATTCCATCAAAAAACTGATGTGTTTTATTGGTTGCCTAGCTAACTTGGCATCAAGGGAAATACTGAAGCTGATGAAATGGCTAAGGCAGCCCTAGAATATGAGGTTGATCCTGTTGAAATCCCATATAGCGATTTAAGACCCTCCATCTGTGTGTAGGTCATAAAGCTGTTTCAATCGTGATGGGATGCTGTGGATGATAACAATCTTCATGAGTTTCAAATAAATGTAGGATCTACCCATCTGGGCATCTAGAAACGTTTCGATCAATTACAACACATATAAGGGAAGTGGGAAGAGGTGCCGACATACTGACTGCGTCACATGACTTCACAGAATAGTCTTCTGGTTAACCTATTCTAAAGCACATACCAAGAACCTAACGACTCGTGATATGTGTTGTATCTCAGGTACGCTTTTATTGTACCTGTTCATGTGGCAACTTGGATGACATGGTCAAGCGACGTAGAATCGGCCATACCCGATTAATTCCCGAACATTTACTAAAAAAATGAACCAGCCCCAGGGTGTATTCTATGCCACGAAGATCTCACAGTTAAACATATTCGACTGTATAGATTTTAAGAGATTCTTTTTTTCAAGTAGTTACTTGAAGGTCCTTTAGTCAGGTAAAGAAGACTGTATTTAGGTTATCTGTTTATCGGTTTGTTGTATTTTAATTTTAAGTTTTAATGTATGTACATGTTTGTATGTGTGTTGTGTTCATTACTTCTGGATTGCTGGGATCATGACTTGCTTTTGTTGGAAAACTTGGAATTTTGTTTGATCGTCGCTAAATAAATTTTGCTGAACGCGACGTTAAACCTTAGTTCTCTCTCTCTCCCTCCCTCTACAAGCTTACAGGCTCATAAAAAAACGCTACAGCTCTGGACATCATACATGTATGCTCTTAAAATAAAAAGTTTTATGGTAGAGCACTCAAGGGATGTTATTTCGTTTAGACAAAAATATAAAACAAATTTATCCATTGAAATAGACAACGCAAAAATGAAGCAAGCCTGAGATACTGTAGATACATATTTCCTCAGAGAATAAGGAAACAAACCTGAAATACTGTAGATATATATTTCTTCAGAGAATTTGACGTTATCAACTCCGGGTTCTCACAACCTGCTTGTGTTGCCGCCCCATTCAATTTTTGTCATTTGTCAATATGGCATTTTCCTGATTGGCAAGAATCATGCTTGTTGCTTGTCTTTGTGGCATATCGATCACGTTTGCAAGCAATTGATCAATGGCTGCTTTCATCTCACTAGTGAGAAGGTTGGCAAATGTTTTGATTTATTTACCTTGACTATACCATGTCAATCCTGAAGATATAAATTAACAAAACAAAGGTAAAATATGAGATTATAATGGCCACAGTCCTGTCTGAGGGTGACTTTCTCAACTGAATCAATAGTTTTGTCTGACCAAATGGAAGAAAGGTGTACATTTAGTGCATGTAACACGTTCTTAACTTTGATATTATATTGCAGAACAATTTACCATAATCATATTGACAATACTTACCTGGAAACATCTCTCTCTCTCCAGATCCGTTAGGATGTTCGAAATCTCTTGGTTGGCTTTTTTTTCCAGTTTGGAAGATTCCTATACATGCTTATCGAGAGTTTTGATGCCCCGGACCCTCTACGTTTGTACCTCAGCACAATCTTTGCCATGGTTACCTCAGCGAAGTTTATCCAGGTCGTGTATTCCGCTTCTTAGTACAGCAGTGCACAGAACCCCGACAGCTGTCCACACAAGCAGTTCCTTAGTTTTACTAGGTCATTTGTCAGTGGTAGAACATCTGGTTTGATGAACTTGTTATTTTTTAAGGCTGCCAGTGCAACTGATGGCACATGGTCACTCCATTCATTTGAAATCAACTTGGATACTCCAGCTTCTCGTTCAGCAACTGCATCATCTTGTCTCATGGAACGTCCAAACTTTATTTGCGCCACGTCGATGAGAGTATGACCTAGTCGGAGTGAGAGTTATGGCTCCTCTAAACTTACCACACCTTCATTCTTTACAGTCTTCACTGCACCCACTATGCCATCACAGCGATTCCCTGCAATGTCGTCTTACAGCTGGCTGTTCCTTTTGTTGCCCTCCATCCAATGCCATATTCAACCTTGTCAACTAATGCATTCCCTGAGAAATATAATTTTTTTCTTCGCAGTCCCACCTTTTCTAATAATACAGTTCCAATTCGAATTATAAGTTTGCCATCTAGAACCTCCATTACAATAGCGTCCATTTTAGTCCCCAATCTGGTCAGGAGATTCCCAACCTCGACATTACTGATAGTAACAGACAGGGCAGCGAAATGTACGAGTAGTCTCGCCTTCGCTTGAACTGTTGATCACAGAGCAGCATCACTTCGCGGCCGGAAGTGGCACCTTTGCACAGTCATCCTTCCGATAGAATCCATAAGAATATACACATCGAGGGTTATCTGCTGCTGTCGCATGTTTTGTCGACTCTATTGGCGACTATAATATCATCTTGTTTTGAATCAATATCAGTGTTTGAAAGATCCTTTATTTTCAGGATCGTGAGCAAGCGTTGTCTTTTCCTTTTGGCTGCACAGGCAGCATCCACCTCTGGTTCATCCTCTTGCGGCTACTGAAGATACTCGGATATACGATGTTTCAGCAATTTCCCACAATACAGACCGGCCAACAGCTTATCATATTTTTTTTCTTGTCAGCACCTGCTTAAATATATGAACAAAGAGGTCGGTTGCAATTATACTTCCAGTGTGTGTTTACCCTTTTTTTGAAATGTTTTAAAATACCAATATGGAACGATATTCTATAGAAGGTTCTATCTAATATCAAACAATAAATACAGTACAATGCTTAATCAGAGAGAACTATACATTGCTTGATTTGAGATAAGAAACGTTCATACTAAATGGTCACCTTTATGTAGTTATAATGTAATGTATACCAGCTCGTGAAATGATACTACCGAGAACATTTAAAATGGATAATTACAAGCGTCTAGTCCGTCATTCATAATCCAGCCGTCGTCCATTAGAGAATATCCGCGTCCATAATCCAAAGACCTATTCCATTTTCCATATAACAGTATTAGCACCAAATTCAAAAAGACAATCATTGTATACAAAAACATAGGCTTGTTTCCTGCAAGAGAGAAGCGGTCAACAGTTTTCAATGATGCCGGTAAGACATCATGATGTTCCAAAAATATCAATTCGCTGTGACAACTCGTACTCTGGGGATTGGTGAGCTGTATTGTCGTCAGATGAAAATGACGGCATTTAACACAATAGACTACTCTGATAGAATGATATAAGGCTGATAGAATGATAGAATGGCTAGATAATGAGGTTGATTCCATTGGAATGCCATATAGCGATTTCAGACCCTCTATCTGTATTTATTTGAGAAAGCTGTTTCAATGTTTATGGGATGCTGTGAATAATAACAAACTTCATTGAAAATTGTTGACCGCTTCTCTCTTGCAGGAAACAAGCCTATGTTTATGTATACTTTTATCTTTTTGAATTTGGTGCTAATACTGTTATATGGAAATGGAATAGGTCTTTGGATTATGGACGCGGATATTCTCTAATGGACGACGGCTGGATTATGAATGACGGACTAGACGCTTGTAATTCACAAAAGAAAAAAAACAGTGGGCTATACTCATCTGAACAGCCAGAAACTTTTTGATCAAGCCTTGATCAAGCCTTGATCAGGCGATGTAGAATCGACAATACACGATTAACTCACGAACATTTGCTAAAAAAGAATCAGTCTCAAGTTGTATGCCAGGCCACGAAGATCTCGCTGTCAAACAAATTCTTTTCGACTGTATAGATTTTAAGATTGTAAGAGATTCTTTTCATCGATCAGCCACTTTAGTAGATCTGTTTAGTTGGGTGATAGAAGACTGTATCTTAGGTTATTCGAGAGAAATCGGTTTTTTGTTGGATCGTCGCTATATAGCTGAAATATTGCTGAATGCGACGTTAAACTTTAATTCTCTCTCTCTGTCTTTAACCACAAGAATGAATTCATCACACATGTCAATTAAAGCTTTGATCAATTAGTCTGAATATAACACTAAGTTCAAATGAATAAGACGTTTCTTTGGTCCATAAGTAAGGTACACAAAAGGTTGAAGACACAATACAGGGGACAAATTTTGAAGACACAAGTGGACTGCCATGCCAGTATTAGAAGGTCCGAGTACTGATGAACCAATAAACATGTGACCATGGTAACAGTATTCCGAATCTCCGAGAATGAGAAGGTTATCAAACAGTGATTCATAGTAGGGTAATTCATAATGCAGACAGAACCCTAATTCTGTGAAACAAACCAAGCTTTATTTCAAGTCTTCTTTCCAGCTTTTGAAAGGTTTCCATATTCTGCGTGTGACTACCAAGTGACAAAGTTTATCAACCACACCGTTTTCTTCATCACTACGGTCTACTGAAAGTTTGTCCTCATCACTTTCGTCTCTGGATCTGTTCCTAGTGACCGGCCGTTCATCTGAAATTATGAGAGCACAAGAATAACATACAGACAGGATGAATAGACAATCGTTAATCACTTAAACATATTCAGCAAAACTTAGCTCAGTTTAGCAATCCAATGCGGTCGAGCAAGTATTCATTGAGTCAATTTTCGCGACACATTCGATTTGAACAAACCAGGTAACATTTCGCATGTTTTAAGCTGTGCATTTTCTCAGCATGACATTGTAAATTGATATACGATGTTTTAAGGTAGACTAAATAAAGCATGGCATACGCACCTAATAATAAATAATATCACACGGCAACTTTCCTCTCGAGGTCTTGGTACTTCATCTGAAAGAAGAACGTAAAATCGATTCAGAAATGTTCCACATTTTTTATATACAACTAAGAGGAGTACATGCAGTTATAACTCCTATACAGCTTGTTTTCAACCTCAGTATTTCATAAAGATTGAAATAGCTTTCTCATCTAGGCACGGATGGATAAAAGGTCCGAAATTGTTATACGAGACTCCTTGATGGGTAACCTTATCATCTACTGCTGCCTTGGCCTTTGCATCAACATCAGTATTTCTTGCTATGCCAACAGGACTAGATATCCCCCACCCCCAAACAACAAAATATTAAACTGCTGTTCTAATTTACGGTCTTATAACTTTGGAATATTCATGATGGAGAGATGAGTTGTAGAACTATCCTTGGTAGCGTTGTGACATGGCAGAGAGTGTGAGAATATGACATGCTTTTAACCCTATCTGGCCTGGGCTTTTTTGGACCTGTCCCGACCTAGGGGGTTGAAATGGCCCTCTAATTATTTTTCTTATTCCTTGAGCCTGGGAGCAGAAACTTACCACACAATACCCTTGGGTCAAGCTCTACCATAAAGCGTAAACAAAAATCCAAGATGTCCGCTTTGATGACGTCACCGTGACGTCATTTTCAAAAACGACATTTTTGGTCGATTTTTTGGTCAGATTTTCCGATTTTTTTATTTATGCAATTTCTCCACAAAAACTGCATGATAAATTAGTAAATATTAATGTGATGTGAAATAAAATAGTTTTTACCCACTTTTCATCGCGAAAAAGCAGAAATTTTGAAGAAATATGACGAAAAAAAAATCACTTTTCTGGTATCCCATCCTCTGCTCGGGAGATTATGCAAATAGGCTAA
The DNA here is from genome assembly GCA_036873755.1 of Hanleya hanleyi. Taxonomy (NCBI): domain Eukaryota; kingdom Metazoa; phylum Mollusca; class Polyplacophora; order Lepidopleurida; family Hanleyidae; genus Hanleya; species Hanleya hanleyi. Next base: position 6,906 of record JAVTVY010009606.1, read on the forward strand.
AAATGACACCAATATGATAAACTATAAAGTCAGTTCTTCATTTGTTGTCGTTCCGAAGATAGCCCAGAAAGTTTGGTAGGAGGGCGGGGAATTTTGCCCCCCCTCCCCTCCCAACCAGGCCGGATAGGATTAAACTCTGCTGTATATATATTCCAAGACAGTAAAAAGAGCTTTTTTCTTCAGCAGTAAGAATATAACTTATGTCAACCAATAGATAGGTTTTGGTTTTGGAACAAAGAATAGTAGCACACGTCAGTCTGTAGCCATCTTTGCAACTATCAGTATATATAGATTAATGCGATAACCTACTTTCCTTTCATTAGATCAAATTCTTGCTGATAAACTAGTTGATTTGTATCCGCCTTTCTAAATTTTGTAAGTGTAACATGAAATACAATTTGACCACAATTCCGTTACATATTGCAGTGACAGCTTTACTCTTCGGAACTTCAAAGGAAGTTCATCTGCCTCAGAATATAAACTTTTTGGACTCGTAAGTACCGTTGTAAACAATAGAGCCATACTCAAGTTTAGAACGAACAAGTGATCGATATAGATGAAGATATGTTTCTCATCTCCTCCACACAGTCCGGTGTTTTCCCTACATTTTCTAGCCTCGTCTGTCGTCATTGAACCATGGATTCTCAGTATGTGTGAGTTGGGTATTGTTTTGTCTGCAATTGCAATCCACAGATCTGGGAATAGTTGAGCAGGATCTGTAAACAAGTCCATCTGTAGTTTTTGCAAATTAGCTTTTCTAAAATTATATATTGATGGAGGATCATTGGCTGAACGAACGGCCTTCAATACTGTGGAAAAGTGAACACATCCACAAGGATCATCATGCTCTTCTGAAGCGTGGGAATGATAAGGTGTATTTTGCCGTAATTCAGATTGATTTTTATCTGCTTCTTTGAGAAAAATCCCATTCAAACAGGGAGCTAAAGGTTCATAATCATGAAGTTCATTTAAATTTGTCCAAACTCCACTGCAATTCCATTGGAGGAGGGTTGGGGATAGGGCCATTTTTAGTCTATATGAAGGAGTAACACACAAGACCACACACTAATAAACAGAGTGTCAGCTTCGCCATTACGTACGTTTAAATAAATATTTTTTTCTTGCCTTTTCTCTGATTTAAGGAAGTCTTGACGGGTCGGTCATTTCTACCTTCGTCATTAGTAAGCGCCGCAATCACATCAGCATCAGGGTGAAGTTCATAGGTGTATCTTTTTCGGAAATAGAACCGTTATCTTCACCTTCGCCTCCATTTTCATCTTTCATCTTTCTCTAGTGGGTTCAGCCATCACTTCAGCATCTGGGGTGTTGTTCAAGTTACTATCAGAATTCACAGGTGTATAATCACAACAACTGTCGTCTATATCGAGTATGACACTATCCTTGCTGGACATTTGATTTTCGCTGGCAGCACTGTCGTTCTCTACTATGGACAAAGAATCCGGAGGCTGAACTGTTTTTGAGTCCACAATCTCAGCAGTCTCATTGCCTTCATATTCCTGATCATCTAGCGTAGCATCCGGACTTTCGTTTTACTCTTCTTGTTAAGTGGACTAGGACTATTATTGGCATTATCAAAGCTTTCTCATCACAGAGAACTGAAAATATGTTAGGGCTCTTGGATGCCTTTGGCTTTTGCTTTGTGTTCTTCTCCTGACCAAGCCTAGAATTTCTCTTGGCGGACCTGCCATCTGGACCTACAATTGAACAAATGCTATTACCCAACTTTGGGATTGCTCGGTTGAATGTGCGTTTATTCCGAGAAGGGAGTTCTCCACAACGGGAGACTTCTCCATAAAGGGGGACTACACCACAACGGGGAAATTCCCCACTGGATCTAATTGAATATGAGCTTCTTTTTGTAGAACAGACTGATCATTTCTACTAATTTGGCCATCCGTTTCTGCAGAATATATAGGCGCCTGCCTTGACTTCGTACATGGCCATTTCAACTGTCCCGCCTGAATGTCCGTCTGTCCCACAATCCCATTTCACGTGATTTTCTTCTTCACAAATCTAGCATTACAACACATATAAGGGAAATGGGAAGAGGTGCCGACATACTGGCAGAGCCACATGACTTCACAGTATAGTCTTCTGGTTAACATATTCTAAAGCACATACCAAGAATCTAACGATTCGTGATATGTGTTGTATCTCAGGTACGCTTTTATTGTACCTGTTCATGTGGTAACTTGGATGATATGACCACACGGTCCCTAGCACCGGCATAAGCGGTATTAGATACAAATCTAGAGAGCTATGATGGAAATGCTCTGACAACTCGTATATTGGTAATTGGTGAGCTGTTTCGCTGTGACAACTCGTACACTGGGGATTGGTGAGCTGTATCGTCGTCTGATAAAAATGACAGCATTTAACACAAAATACTAGTCTGTGAGGCCCGATGTCGACCCAGCATCAACTTTCCACAAATGCCAACATATATCATGTCTTAACCCTACCTTTATAATAAATAGAAAACTTAAAACCTCCAAGTAAAATTGTAGAGAGAAGAGTGATGTTGATGCCAAACATCCACGCCCTCGTAACTTCAGTTTTCAAATTTCTGTCAAAGGAATAGTACTCATCATGAATATTATGCATTTCACCATGTTTCTTAAATACCTGAATGACTGTATCCAGTACTAGGATATCGTCGATAAAGCGTTTGGTGAATGAGAAGGAACGGGCTTTGAAATGGTTATCTTCTAACAATTTCTTCATAGGCGTATTCATACGAGAGCAGATGTAGGTCTGCCGAGAGTGGTGCACAATTTGTACCCATTATGATATCTATTCAATGTTGGTGTATGGTGTTTTCAAATGTTACCAATGACATGATAGAAATATTGAGTATTGATCTACACCATGTTTTGTACCTAATTCTTTTTGAGCCGCTCCCTGCCTCCATGTATTACGCCATGCTAATCAGTATATCTATCTGGCATTGAAGGTGTAGGGTCTTGACTTTTCTCTACGGGAAGGTGTGCGGTAGGCTTTTCCTCGGTGCTTCAAAACGAGCAAGCAAAACATTTGAGAGCTGAAACGTTGTGACATAATAGTTGATCAGAATGGAGGATCACAGGTAAATTCAGGATGGTCACGATTGTTTAGCATTAGTTTAGTTTTTATCGTTTTATATTTTCTCAGCTTAGAAACGCTCAAAACTAGTCCATCTAATATCACAATTTCTTTATTTATCATGCAGTCGTTGTGAAGAGAATCACATTAATAGAACGTGAGTTGCGATAAATTATATCAGATAAGGTTACGGGTTTCAGTTTTGGCAAGAATATGATAAGAACACCAAGTAGCTGCAGGCAGCCTTGACTAACATGTCGATTACTTGCTCGGAGGTTGGCCTTTCAGTACAAATTATATTCGGGCAGCTCACATTTACCTTGTCGGCAAGAGTATGTATGTTCATATACAACGATTTATTTCGCAGAGCAATTGTTAATTAGATCAAGCGGAAATAAAGCTGTGAAAATTTGACATAAGTAGTTACCACCAGATTATAACTTGCACCTAATTTCTAAAGCAATGTGGCCTCACTAATGATTGCTCTTGCTCATGCGATTCTCTCCACGAGATAATTGATGGCCGCGCCTACCTTTGTTTCAATAACTCCTGCAAGCTTGCCAGTAATATTTCCACCCCAAATTTAGTTTTATGTGATATTTCCAACAAGAGCCATATCTGCACATCTCATGAAGCATCCAAATAAAAGACATGTCATCACCTTGTCTTCAGACTGTTGCAGCCGTCCAGAAAGCCACATGGAAAAATTGAAGAGAGAACACATTTCCGAAGGAAACATTGTAAAAATTACCATACTGGCTGTCGGAGCAACTTAAGAGTGAAATTACGATTTGGTTAGGAAAGAGAGAGCCAGAAATCTTGCACGCTACGAAACGCCCATTTTAAGTTGTCTGATATTTGCTGACTGGGCAGGTCAATCAAACATAACAATTACAAGCGTCTAGTCCGTCATTCATAATCCAGCCGTCGTCCATTAGAGAATATCCGCGTCCATAATCCAAAGACCTATTCCATTTTCCATATAACAGTATTGGCACCAAATTCAAAAAGACAATCATAGTATACAAAAACATAGGCTTGTTTCCTGCAAGAGAGAAGCGGTCAACAGTTTTCAATGATGCCGGCAAGACATCATGATGTTCCAAAAATATCAAATCCGTATCGCTGATCAGTATTCTTAATCCATAATATTCGTTATAGAGTCGTCATCTAAAAAAAGATGTATCTGAGTCACGCTTTGATTGTGACTGTTCATATGAGTACCATGAGGATCTTGAAGTACATGGGTTCATACGGCCCCTAGCCCCGGGTTAAGCGGAATTAGATACAAGTTACGAAACGTAGCGCCATAGATCTTGCACGCTACGTTCGTACTTTGCTATCAGCATGCGATATGTATCGCCAAATTTGAGAAACTTTGAGTGTAGGCGCTTGGTGGAATAGCCCTGTTTTTTAAGTTTCTGCACCAATGTTTTGTGACGTTGATTAAAATCGTCACATTTAACACAGGATCAACATATATGATAACATATATGATCCATGTATGTGTTTTGTGTACGGATACATTTAATTTGCTTACATGATAACAATTCTTAAAACTCATACTCAGAAACATTCAGGACCGATGTGCATCGCTACATATATATGGGATATGGGATATTTGGGATGGCAGTTACCGAACACTAAGACTGGCTCTGTGACCCCATTTAAATAGTGCTAGCCAGACATCATGACATTCGTGTGGATCAATTTTCATTACTGCCAAGCATTAAATAGCTTTGCAGGAGGGATTCCTTGATCACGATTGTATACCAGCGGTGCTGTGTTGGTATGCAAAACTAAACACATGTGTAAAAATGTAATTCCAGAAACCTTACTAGCTACGATCGTATTTTGTTACCAGTGTGTGAAATGCATCACTAATTTCAAGTTAGTTAGAATGAACAGGCTTCTTATCGTGACTGTGCCAAACCTGTGAAGGCGGTGAAGTCTGCTGTCCAATGCAATCGTCAACTTGTACACACACCGACTAGAAGCTAGGACAGACATATGTATATTAATGCTGAGAAATCCAATTATCAGAGCAGCTTTGTAATGACACGAAAACTATTTACGTAACACTAACAGAGCGACCTGAATCGTATGTGTTTTAGTACCTTTTAAAGCACGACATTTTAAACTCTGGCCGTACGGTCATGGCGCATTTTATTGAATGTCAGCTTTCCAGACTGTGTAAATAGCGATACGTTACGAAATTATGCTGTTGAAGATTCACTATTTACCAATATCTTCAGGGCTCAGTTAGCATATACAACCATATCAGCTATGCCTACTGCTGAGCAGGCATCATTAGAACTGAAACCATCTCGTCCACAGGTCGAAAGAAGATATAATTATATCGCATATTCCTGGAACAATGTACATGTATGTTTACCTCAAAACAGGAAATCAGTATATCAGATAATCTGAATAATACTAGGTCGAAATACCACAATGTAGCAAGATTAATACTTCATGGTTGTCTCGGTGAACGCGTCAGAACGACTGGATACAGGCACCAGAGAGATAAGAGGCGCCCTTACCATAGAGATTTACGGTGATGGAATTACCTGCGGTGGTTTATGATACAAACGTTGTTCGACATAAAGTTTAAGTATTGAATTTAGCTATAGTTTCCAACTTCGCATAGTTGAAGTATGACTGAATGTGACAACAGTAGTGAATTATCTACAGTAAGCACAACAAACACGACTACAGAGGAACTAAATGGTCAACCTGCAACTGCCTGGCCCATTGTCTTTACCTCATGTTGCTTGGTGGTGGGCGTAGTAGTTTTCGTCGGAAATATAACTATAATTCTGTGCATTCGGAGAGAAAGTCAGCTTTCGTTTAATTTCAAGATTTATACAACTTTTTTGGCAGTTGCTGACATGGCGGTGGGTCTTATTTCCATTCCCTTTGTCGTTATGGGAGCGTTATTCGAGAAATGGCCACTTGGTCCCTCCCTGTGTCTCATTTACATGATTGCAGACTACTGCTTGACATTTGTATCCGTACTTTTACTGGATGCCATCGCCTATGACCGATACAAGTGTGTTACATCTCCTCTGCTCTATAGAACCCAGTTTACCAAACGCCGCACAGTGATGATATCGGTGGCCATGTGGACATTGAGCTTTCTATTCTGGGGGGCATATATACTGGGGCAAGTATTCACCAATGGACTCCGCGTCGTCTGGTTAAACGAGTACGAGTACTGTGCCTTTCAGCCCGTGCTCGTCACAATCCCTCTAGCAACTGTAGTTTACAGTGCACCCGTTATGTTTCTTGTCGCCGCTTATGTTGCTCTTCTTGGCTCACTGAAGAAGAGGATGCAAGGTGTTTGGTGGCAAAGGAAGAAAGGGATGTCTGAAAATACTGAGTTTGCAGATGGCGTAACCGGTGTAAACACGCTCGCGGTAACAGATAGAGCTGAGCGGCAAATCAATATGACGGACGACTCAACACGTCCCCGAGATAAGGGAATTATGACACAAACAGCCGAAACCATCTCGTCAAATGGACGCCGTGAAATCTTTCTGACCAATATTGATGCTAACCTGTCTCAACCAGTACCTAAATATGTAGGAGTAGCAGCCAAACGACGTTTCACGGTAATGTCCCAGATAAGATCCAAGAACAATCAATGTTCAAAGACCACAAGTGTTATCATCATTGTGTGTTTGTTGTGTTGGATATCATATTGCATAATATGGCCGCTGCACAATCTTTGTCCCGGTTGTATTCCGCCCTTTGTCTACTTGTGTTCGTACCTGCTCGTAATAATCAACTCCGCTATTAACCCATTGATTCAAATTTTAACGAACGCCAGGATTCGATCTAGAATATACGATTTTGTTTGCAGAGGTTAAGAATTAACATATTGCTGACAAGCCTGTTAATTTCAAACGAATTCTAGAAACATGCTACTTTCAAGAATGTTGAACTTCTCCTGATTGTATCCCAGTTATACTCGCGACAGTTTGACGACCTGGGGTGCTTTCTCTTTGCAGTGTACAATGACTGACTTGAATTTCATTTTGGTACAAGTAAATGTTTATATACGTATGAAGATTCGGCTTAGAATAATCACAAGTCTAACATCTATATTTAACCCTATCCGGCCCGGGCGATTTGGGATGTACTGCGGCTGGGGGGTGAGGGTGGGGAGTGCCCCCCTAAATATCTCTGCTGTCCCTGAGGCTAGGGGTCTGAAACTTTCCACATTATATCTTTGGGTCAAGCTCTACTAGAAAATGTAAAAAATTCAATATGATCGCCTGGATGACGCTACAGTGATGTCATCTTCAAAAATTGCAATTATTGGCCGATTTTTCGGTCAGATTTTTCGATTTTTTTTATTTGGGTGTTTTTTTTGCGCCAAAACTGCATGCTAAATTAGCAAATAAGAAAGTGATACGGAATAAAAAAAATGTATTAACCAATTTTCCATGCAGAAAAGCACGATTTTTAAGAAATCTGACGAAAGCGTAACTTTGCTGGTACACCACATGGCCGCCAGTTTGAATTTACCCATGATCCTCTGCGCGGAGGGTCATGTAAGTAGGCACAAACTGACCTCAATATGATAAGCCACGGAATATCAGCTCTCATTTTTTTGTCATTCCGGAGATACTGCAAAAATCAACAAGGGGAGGGGGAAGCGGAGAGAGCCGCCCCAGGCCAGGTAGGATTAAACGGCTAGGATAGAAGATTGTTTCATCGTGATAACATTGCTATTTCCCCCTTGCATTTTTGACTGGAGTCAACTCAATGGCGGGCTGCGAATTCCAAAACTCTTTGCAGATGTATAAAAATAAATGTGAATGGTCTAATCGACCATTTTCTCATATGTTTGGTAATGAACATTGTCGTTTTTATCCCATCGGCATATATGCCGGATGGGAGCATGTCGTCACTCTGTCCGGCTGTCCGGCTGGCTGGCTGGCTGACTGGCTGGCTGGCTGGCTGGCTGGATGAACGACGTGACCGCTCTAAAAGGTGAATCGTTGCAGCTGGAGACTGCATTGTTGGGTGGTATAGCACAAGCCTACTGTCCACTGCATTGTTGGGTGGTATAGCACACGCCTATTGAAATTGGGCGCATTTAGTTGATTTTTGTGGTTTCCATGGCAACATAACGAAAAATATCCACATGGTGACGTGATTGTTGGATTGCAAAGCACAAGCCTATTGAAATTTGGGACATTTTGTGGTTTCCATGGCAACATAACGAAACATATCCACATGGTCGACTGTGCATGCGCGATGAGTAGTAGTATAGAAAGGGCATGCGATCTCCCTATCCCTATAGGTGTGGCGCGGGATAGGGTGGGGCGAGAGACCTGGGGTTTTTGCTACCTGAGATTCCATGGGCCAGGCTTGCACCCTACTGTAGAATGGGTCGACTGAGCATGAGCCATTAGTAGTATAGAAAGGGCACGCGATCTCCCTATCCCTATAAACTGACCCATGGGGGTGAATGAACCCATGAGGGTGAATGAGCACTCCTATGATATAACTGGAGGGGGAATCCCCGCAGTACCGAACCGTGTTAGTTTTGAATTTCGTGTCGCCTTAAATGAAGGACCACATTTCCTTCAAGTTTGCTATGAAATCATTCTATTCCACATCATATGATTTACCCTAAAGCTTTAGCATGAACCATATTTTATTTCAGAAGTATAAGATGAAATAACTGACGGGGAAATCCCCGCAGAACTGAACCCCTGTTTTTTTTTTAAATTGGTGTCATCTTAAATGAAGGACAACATTTCTATCAATTTTGCTGTCAAATCATTGTATCTCACATCATATTATTTACCCTAAAGCTTCTGCAGGAACCATTTGTGTCCACACCTGTAACTTACTATATTAAAGTTCCCAAATTTTGGCTGCACACTGTGTATATGATTAGTTTCCTGAATTGAATTGAATTCCACCTTGTGTTTTTTCGGACTGACAGATGATGGCATGCAGTTGTCAGTGTGGTTGTTTCATGTACAGCGAGCTTTCTATTGCTTTCATGTCAGCACACCTGCCACTACCCTCAAGGAGAGCATGTCCCCATCCCCAGGTCGCCGAGCCGCACCCTCTATCTCCCAAACTAGCCCTCACCCGACCCTCATATATTGTCTTTGAGCATATATATCTCCAATATATCTTGGCAGAAGCTGAAATTTGTGTGTTGTCTGCAATATTGGGATATTTGCAAGCCCAAAAGGTTTCAATTTATCAGGCACAGACTCATGTTTTTGTATTTGGTAGATATGTCCCTTGTCTGTATAATACACCTGGGCCTATCGTATTATGCCTTTAGCATTTTACATTAACCAACAATACATGTGAACATTTCCTTACACATAATTGAGAGCCACTTTAATGCTCCTCTTATCAGAGCGGGTGGTTGGTGGGTGCCCGCCCCTTTTATATCTAGTTATCTCTAGCCAACTTTCCATACAAATAAACATGACTGATTTTCCCCCAACTACTTCTGTTTCCCATTATTGAATGCCCTTCATCTGTCTATACAAGAGATTGATATTGCTCATGTGAAAGGGACGACAAGTTCACACTAGGCCGATGGGATCAAGTGTGGCCGTGGCCTCTAGTTGTACAAGCAATAACTTAGTGAGAACAGTTGAATTTCACTGCTGGGAATTAAGTGCTCGCACAGTAGAACACACCTCGATAGGATAGACATATGAGATTGCGATCGTCAAAACCAGTCATACCGTTTTATTTTTATTGAAATCTACAAAATATCTCCGGTATAACAGCTAAACTATACATGTACAGTCTCGGCTGTCAATGGCTGATGCATTGCTAACGAGAGGGCCAAGGGCAAAGATTTCCTGATTTTGGGCCAAAGTGATCTTGACCTCTGACCGGGTTTGTTTTCGGAAACGTACTATTTTCAACAATTAGACTTTGACCTAGTTATCCTGTTGAAATTTGAGAGTATTCCATCGATTTGTTGAAAGGTAGATAAAGAAAATCGGGAGGATATGGAGAATGCCCTATTGCATATCGCACCAAAGTATTACCTGTAAATGGTAGAATTCTGCTGGTGGACTGAGGCCCGCCCTCTGTACATGTCATTCGAAAAATACATGTAGGTTTATTGTTTTGGTGGGAAATTTAAGCCGAACGATTTCGGGCATTACAAATTAGTTTTTCTGGGTATTCCGGCATTTACCAGGTTTACGTCCAAGAGGCCCGCAGTACCAAACCCATGTTAGTTTGGAATTTCGTGTCGCCTTAAATGCAGGACACCATTTCCTTCAATTTGGCTATCAAATAATTGTATTATTTCCCCTAAAGCTTTTGCATGAACCATATTTGTTTCCACACATTTAACTTACTATGTAAGTCCCTAAAGTTTGGGTGCGCACTGCGCATATGATCAATTTCCTGAATTGAATTGTATTTCTGACCTTGTGGTTCCTCAGACTGACAGATGATGACATGTAGTTGTCAGTGGGGTTGTTTCATGTGCAGGAAGCTTTCCATGCCTTTCATGGCAGCACACCTACCGCTACCATCGAGACCATGCCCCACCCCCGCCGAGTCGCACTCTCTATCTCACTAAGCTTCGGCCGATCCCCTACCTTTATATATTCCAGGAGGTTACACTACCCTCGGAAGTATGCCCTATTCCCGGACACCTAGTCTCACCTTCCTTCTCCAAAACTAACCCTCGCCGGCCCCTCATATATTGTGTTTGAGCTGCGGTATCCAATTGTTTTTGGCAAAAAGTTGAAATTTGTGTGTAGTCTGCAATGTTGGTATAATTCTGCCACCCCTTAATGAATTACAACCCCAAAATGGCTCGATTTATCAGACAGAGCTCCATGCTTTCGAATGTAATAAGTGGGTCTCTTGCCTCAAGACCGTGCTTGAGATTGTTGTTCGTGCCAATGCGCTTCTAGGAGGCGCCACCTGGGGGTCAAGTTAAAATTGCATTTCCAGACAATAACTTTAAGAGTTCCTGCTCTAATAAATTTGGTGTATGGGTATTTTGCCTCAAAGTCTGCCTTGAGTTTGTTTTCTTGTCGATTCGAGTGAAGGTGGCGCCAGACAAAGTGTTTCCAGACAATAGCTTTTGAACATCTGGGCTGATTCTTTCCAAATTTGGTATGTGGGTTCCTCGCCTCAATATCTCGCTTGGCATTGTTTTCATGCCGATCAACATATAGGTGGCGCCGCCTGGGGACCAATTTAAAATTCTGCTTCCGGACATTTTAAAACTGGAATGGACTCATTCCAAATAAGGTATATGGGTACCTTGCCTGAAGGTCTCGCTTGAGATTGTTTTCATGCCGATTTGCTTATAGGCGGCGCCACCTGCGAGCCAAGTTAACATTTTGGTAAAACTTAACAGAGTTAATTTTCTATTTCCACAGCAGGGAATCTTGTCTCAAGATCTCGGTTGGGATTGTTTTTCATGCCAATCCGCCTATAGGCGGCGTGAAATTGCATTTCCGGACAGTAACATTGGTATGTGGGTACCTTCTCTCAAGCTATATTTTGAGAAAGTTTTTGTGCCTATTCGCCTATAGATGGCATGATAAAATTGTTTTTCCTAAGTTTTACGTGTTTACTCTCTTCACAAATAATGAATGCTTACTTTACTTAAGTACACGTAAAAGGGATGCTTCCTTGATCGTATTGGATTGGCTGTATCTAGTTTGTTTGAGCTGATCTGTCATCACAGCTCCCGGGCTAGCGTATCTGATTTCGCTTAATCCGGTGCTAGGGACCGTGTACATACTTCACACCAGCAATAAAAGCGCGGCTGAGATACTAGGGCTACGTCCGAGAATCCACCGTATTCTCGGGTCTGAATGCGAGAAGCCGAGGGAGGATCTCTTTTAGAGTCATATGGTTGCTGTTTAGTCGGCAATCTTCGTCAATTTTTCCCACCTCTTGCATGTCCCTCCAATTTCATATTATTTTAGTGTTCATAATATAGTCCAAATATGCGACTTGTTGTCCGTTTGTCTTCGAACACTAAGAGGATATATCTAGGGCTGCTTGGTTCGATGTCCGCCTAATGTGACTACATGTATGCATTGTGCTTCGGTGTGGTATCAGTAGAAAAAGGCTGCGTTCGGACTGCTCTGTTGCATGTAGGCACACCGTCGTGAGAGGACTGAAAATTCACTGAAAACCAATCCGTCATGTCGACCCTTAATATCGCATTGGGACGTTAAGTGGCGATGCGATGTTAAGCCTTTTTCATCTCACCGCAAATCACAAACTTTATTGGATTGATATTTGAATATCTGACAGCAATACACGTCTTACCATTGTCAATAATAAAAGCAGGTAAGTATGCATTAGGCCATTCATTACCGGTATGTATTCATCTCTCCAAGAACTGACCTAGGTACATCAGGTAATTTGAATGTATTCGCAGTAGATGGGTTATTAGAATCTGATAATCTGCCGTGTTCAAAAATGCATACTAATTATTATGCAGTATTTAGTGTAAGGTATATAATTCGGCTGAACAATGTATCGCGTTCTCCTCTGTGTCGCATTATTACTCAATCTAACGTATATAATCAGTGTACATAACTGAGCATGGTACCACCGTTCCAGCTATAGCCAATTCGCGCTCCTGTGAGCATCAAGTGCTAGCCCCGTCAGATGATTGGTTCACATTTGGGTAGCTTCCTCAAAACTCGCCCTTTGTTTATGTGTGTCAAAATGTGTTGAGCTGAGAAACTGGGAGAAGGTAGGTAAATATGTGTTATATATATCATATCGATATAGGGATTACTACGCTTACTTTTATAACAACATGCTATCTGCACAAGAGAGATTGTGATGAAAAATATGTAGCAGGCACACAATACTAGTATATGCGCGTTATCGTGCAATAGACGGAAGTATTTTGCTGAAAGGGAACGTCATCACATAAGGTAGCTATAATTGGCTGAGCTGGCAAATTAAGCAGAATGATTTAGCGTTTTGTTTTCGTAAAACAGTCAGACGTCCAACATTCTCAAAGCTCGCTTATATTTACATTTGCAGAAATAGTAAATGAACATGTGTTCTCTGAGTTTGTGTGGAGTAACTTAGGTTCTGACACATATGTAGATAATCACATTATGTGCCGTGATAGATAACAACTAGATTCGACTGCACCACAGGCGTTCTTGTATGTGTGTGATATGTCAGAGGGTGTCACTCCTACCGTATATGTTACGTTTACAGAAATACATAAGTAGAATAACTGAGAATATATTAGCCTGTAGCATAGTGTTGATCAATACTTAGACCTAGTACTGGCGTCAATACTTAGACCTAGTATTGGCGGAAAATGATGTCCGCGCCAATACCCAAAATACCTTTTTCGTATCACAGTTTATAGTTTCAATTCCAAATATATATATAAAGAGAGGCGGTCAACAGTTTTCAAAAATGACAGCCAGATATGATGGTGTTTTCTAGACTACGATATATCTCTGCAACGCTTTGATTGTGTCTCTTATTTGGAACATCATGGAGAGAACACATGATGTTGAAACGGTCCTCAGGCCCGTGTTAAGCCGAATTAGGCACAAGTTACGAAATATTTTGCACGCTACGATCATATTTTTCGTCAGTGTGCAATATTTATCTCAGAATTTGAGAAACATTGAATCGAGGCGCCTGGTATTATGACCTTGTTTGGCATGTTTCTAGCAAATGCCAGCAGACGAAATATGTATGAGCTGTCAAAATTGTAATCGTCTCCCTTGTCGTAGAGTCGACTTCCCTTGTCATAGAGTCGACGTGGGGGAAAACCATTTTAATTCTTGTAAAGCTATAGGCTCAAATATGATGTTCCATCTGGACTATCAGTAGTTTCCTTCATAGCAAGTGAAGGGGCCATATGTCCCTCACAGCGTCACAGATTAACCAGTGCTAGGATATCATCTATAGACCGTTTGGTGAATGAGAAGGCACGGGATGAAAATGGTTATCTTTTGAAAATTTCTTCATATGCGTATTATAGGTATATTGCACAAACAGAGGTGGTCAATTTGTACCCATTGGGGTATCTATTCGCTGTTGGTATATGGTGTTACAGAATGTTACCGATGACGTGAAAGATACAATGAATATTTATCAACAACATGATTTACATTTCTGTTTGAACCGCTCCCCCCCTACAAGTATTACGCCTTCTAATCAAAATATCTATCTGGACTTTTCTTGATGGGGGAAACGTACAAACAAACCAATTGAGAGCTGGAACGTTATGACCTAATAGCTGATTAGAATAGAGCATCGTAAGTAAATAGGTAAATTTGTATTTTCTCCGCTTAGAAGTGCTTAAAACTATTTCATTTCGTATAACATTTCCTTATTTTTTCATGCAGTCTTTGCTAAGAGAATCACATAAATGAAAGTGCGATAAGACAATATCGGATAACATGGATTTTGTCAGGAGGTTTCAGTTTTGGCAGCAGGAGGATGTGAACATCGAGTAACTGCAGACAGTTTTGACTGACATGTCGACTCTTTGCTCCCAGGGGGAATTTCTACTACAAATTTTATTCGGACAGCTTACAATTACCTAGTTGTCAAGCACATGTTAATTCTATACAACAATTTATTTAGAGCTTCACGCAAATAAATTGTTAATTAAGCCAGGATCAAATAAAACTGAAAAATTGACAACATTTTTGAAGTCTTTATCAACAGATTACAACGCTTATTCACACTAAAGTTAAGCTTCCTCATGCGATTGCCTTCTGAAGCTAATTGATGGCATCTTGTTTTAAGATCGAGACTGCGGAATGCATAAACTTAATTTATTAACGACCAGTCGAATTTCTATCAAATTTTGGCACAGTAGCTTTGGTGTGAAGTAGAGAGACATGAAACCGAATAACCATTATAATACAAGCCAGAATAATTTCGGCGTCCACAATCAAAAGGCCTAATTCCTATAATAGCAATAGCATCGATTTAGAAGAAGAAATAACAGTATACATGACACTTTGTTCTGGTTAGAGAGATTGCAGGGTATCAATGTGTCGCACACCAAAAGTAAGACATATAGTTCAAAGATCAGAGTCACGTGGACGCGTGCAACGGTTTGACGAACAGTTGGTGATTACCACGTGTAAATAGATAGATCATGTGCAAAATCAATTTTCTCCATCGACTGACCAGTGTATGATTCAAATCGTACAAGGCTCATTAACGCCAGCAATTGTGAGACAATACAATATATATTAACAGAATGATGAAACCTCCATGTCTTTGTTAATTATGATGATTTTGTGTTATATCTATGTTGACCTTGCTGGAGGAGGGGGTGGGTGGGCCGGGGGAGGGGGGTGGACGGATGTACACATAAGCTCACTACGTCATGGCCAGGTCGTAAAGGTCAACCTCAGCTAATGATTGCAGGTACATAGTGAAGCGAGCCTGAGAAACGGAACATGCGCTGTGGGGAGGTTCATTGTCTTTCTGAACAGGGAGCCTTCCATGTTAAGGTTCCTACTTTGACCTTTCGCCATATTTAATATCATCAAATATAAAGTATTTGCTGATATCAAATCATTTGCTAATATCAACAAATAAAGCGTATTTGCTGATATCAGCAAATCCTTTAGTGATATCAAATGATTCGGTGATACCATTAAAGGATTTGATGATATCTCCAAGCGTCTATGATATCATTAAATATTTGATGATACTGAATATAAAGTAAAACGGCTTGCCATACGATATCCCCTAAATCGCAAGTTCCATTCTCACTCGAGCCAGTAGTTCCAGGCCGGGTGTTTGACAATGTAGGAATATAATTGAAGTATAATTTATTCCTGAAAATGACTGAAATTAATAGTCGAAACATTTTATTTTCGAATGTATCCAAATTTCACGTATTATCATGGCAATAGGCCACGTACTTGTGAAACGCATTGCGTAAGCGAGTTGTTCTCGACTGAACTCGATAGCTCAATCGGTAGGGCAGTGGGACAGTATCCTTTAGGACGTGAGTTCGATTCTCACCCGAGCCCGTATTTTTCTGATCGGGTGTTTAACAATGTTGTCCCTTGAAATCGTCAACTCACTCCGACTAGATACTGGGGAGAATGATGTACATTATTGAGGAGGAATCCTATTATCAGAGCAGCATGGCAATGACAATAAACTGGCAAAGACTAACAAACCGACCTGAATGGTGTTTGTGCATGAAATTTTAAACTCCCCCGTACGATCCTGGTGAATTCTTGTCAATGTCAGTTTCCCAGACTGTGTAAATAACGATGCATTACGAAATTAGTATGTTGTAGATTCACTATTTACCAATATCTCCAGGATTCATTTAGTATAAGCCACTATAATAGCTAGGCCCACTCTATTAGAATGGAACCATCCCGTCCACAGGCCAAGAGAAGACTTAAATATATCAAATATTCCTACCTGGTAGAAATCCCACAATACAACAAGTTTATTATTTCTCTGCGAACAAGTCAAGACTGAACACAGGCATCAGAGAGCAGGGAGACGTTATCAGCCTGGAACGTTACCGACACGGCATTACCCGTGCTGATCTATGATTCAAACGTTTGACATTGTATTCAATTCACCTATATAAGTTCCAACCTCGCACGGTTGAATTATGGCTGAATATGATAACAAAAGTGCATTTGCAGTAAACAAAACAAACACGACCACAGAAGAATTCAACGGTCAACTTGCAACTGTCTGGCCCATTTTGTTCACCACATGTTCCGTGACTGTGGGCGTAGCAATTTTCATCGGAAATGTAATTATAATTCTGTGCATGAGGAGTAATAGTCAGTTTTCGACTAATTTGAAGACTTCCAGCTATAGCCAGTTCGTGCTCCAGTGAGCATCAAGCGCTAGTCCCGTAAGGTGATTGGTTCACATTTGGGTAGCATCCTCAAAACTCGCCCTTTGTTTATGTATGCCAAAATATGTTGAGCTGGGAAACTGGGAGAAGGTAGGTAAATATGTGTCATATATGTCATATCGATATAGGGTTTACTACGCATACTTTTATAACAAGATGCTATCTGCGCAAGAGAGATTGTGATGAAAAATATGTAGCATGCACACAATACTAATATATGCGCGTTATCGTGCAATAGACGGAAGTATTTTGCTGAAAGGGAACGTCATTACATAATGTAGATATAATTGGCCGAGCTGGCAAATTAAGCAGAATGATTTAGCGTTTTGGTTTCGTAAAACAGTCAAGACGTCCAACATTTTCAAAGCTCGCTTATATTTACATTTGCAGAAATAGTAAATGAACATGTGTTCTCTGAGTTTATTCAGAGTAACTTAGGTTCTGACACATATGTACATAATCACATTATGTGCCGTGATAGATAACAACTAGATTCGACTGCACCACAGGCGTTCTTGTATGTGTGTGATATGTCAGTTCTCCTGCACCCTTACGCAATAACACATTCAACAACACATATATTTGGAATTGTCATGCGGTGCTAGCCTCCGTGCATACAATCTACATGCATAATGCAATTTTTTTTACATAAATCATCCGTGATAACCACCGTGACGATGCAATCCAGGCCAGCGTCCTCCAATGCGCTATGCCAATGTGACGGGACAGAGACAGCCCCTGCTTCAAATACATTCATCAAAATATCTGTAACGAAAACATAAATATTATAGTCCTCATTTTTCTATCATGGTATCAACTGAACTTCCAAATGAACATTCTGCTGTAAGCATAATTCAAAATGCTACATGCTAGGCATTTTTAGTCAAACGTCATACTTTTGCATATATTAAGCTTTCCATATTCTGGTCGTCTGTAAACCATTTTAATTCTTTTGAGCTCTTAAAATATTTATAAACTATGAAAAACAATTATATGAACTGCCGTCAATTTTCTCCGTGTCGAGCTCTTTATATAACATTTCAATATCGGATCACTGGACAATCACCAGTACCCTTTGTGGATGTCAATATATTGGCCATGTTTCAATAGCATGAAACAAACTATAAATATTTTCTCCTCTCTTCCGTGCATACAATCTACATGCATAATGTAAATTTTTTACATAAATCAACCGTGACAACCACTGTGACGATGCATTCCAGGCCAGCGTCATCCACTGCGCTATGCCAATGTGACGGGACAAAGACCGCCCCTGCTTCAAATACATTCATCAACATATCTGTAACGAAAACATAAACATTATAGTCCTCTGTAAAATAATATCAAAATACAGATCGGTCTCTCCGAACAAACCATTCCTACGTTCTTTATTTTGGAGAAGTTATCTTGAATATATTATTTGTGGAATAACATACATAGGGCGGAATAGTGAACATTATCGGGCAGAATACCACTTTGGAATAACTTAGTTGCCTTTGCCCTGCAGTGAGACATTTGTGTCAAACTCGCGAAGCTATATGCCTACAATGCAATTATTTTCACTTGCCCGTTCTGCTGTAAACGGTTCAACATACTCACACCCAGCATTCCAGTAACGTGAATTGAATCGACCGAATTTCTTACTGTTATGGCAAATCGGCGTGTACTTTATGGACCCAACATACTGTTCACATGTTCAAGCAACATGAATTCCCCAGTCACCACTCTAATAATCCGCTTATTAATTTTTTCTAGCGTGGTATCAGTTGAACTTCCAAATGAACGTTCTGCTGTTAGCATAATTCAAAATCGACATAGCTAGACATTTTTAGACAAATTTCATACTTCCTTTGTATATTATGCTTTCCAAATTCTGATCGTCTGTAAACCATTATCAATTCTTTTGAGCTCTTAAAATATTTATAAAGCTAACAGTTATATGAACTGCCGACAATTTTTTCCGTGTCGAGCTCTTTAACATTTCAATATCAGATCACTGATCAATATCAGATCACTGACCAATCACCAATGTGGTTGCTAATATCTTGGCCATTTTTCAATAGCATAGAACAAAATATAAATGTCTTCCCGAATTTCACATGTTTCACAGTAGCGCTGATGCAGCTCAATTCATTTCCATGTGTCATGGCATCAACTTCCATTTTCGTTATCTTGAAACAATAGTACTCCGTAGGAATTAGTCTCATATATTCCTTGATCAACAAATCAGTATGCTTTCCCTTCCAAGATTTATATGCAAATGATCACGTCACAACAGGGACAATAGTAATCAATAGAGATAATGGACTGGTAGCGCAACTGCCATGATCAATATGATACATTTCAAATAGCATGAGTTGAACTCTGTTGGGATTGGCCTATCAGATACACAATATAACTGTTTCTGAAAAGGTAAAATACATTGTCTACAACATCTGAAGTGGACCTGAAATTTTGCCTCCTGACGATCAAATACATTACACAATGCAGTGATCATGTAACAAGATAGAAAATCCTCATCCGCTCATCTGTCAAACCTCCCTTCATCATACACTCAAGGGTTGGCGCTGATCTCGCCTTCCAAAACAAGTTCTGGGAAACACCGGCTACCTTCATTAAATATTGTAGCATTGCATTCACGTACTGCGTAAATGCTTCGTGAAATCTGTAACGAGAGTAAATGAGATATTATCATAGAGAAAAATATCATATCCATAGCTATCATACTGAAAAAGGGGTATATATCCCACCATACCAGGTTGCATCGTGCAACAAGCTGCTGCTCGATCTTGTATATCAGCCCTCTCATCCGCCGTGTCCGCCCCGGCAATCGTCCGGTCTTCATCGGACTTGGTAGCAAGCTCAGTGACCACATAATATTCCGAGATTTCCAACAGTCTGAGATGAATCGGAAATAATCAGCTGTTTACGATCACGTAGCCTCTGTGCCCCTCTGTCGATAAATCAGTTGCAAAATCAACTTCACCGTACTGTAGATCCTGTACTGATCACGTTAATATGGGTCAAACCGCCTTCATTCCACCGTAAAGTTATGCTGTAATGTTGCCGTATCTTTTACATGGGAACTCCTTTCCATGGGAACTCTTTTCGTGTTAAACGGGCAATGTTTGATTATCTGATCCAGCAAATCAGTTCGATCTCTCTGGAAGAGTCAAATTTTGCATCAAATATCGTCCAATTTGTTCTCCCCTACGGACTGCCTGTCCATGTCAACTATGCCAGAAAGAACGCACAACGCTGTTTGATTAAGCGGTCATACACTCCGGCAAGGATCGAAATCTGCAAATGGTTGTTGAAGACTTACAGACAAACTTGGCGAATCTGATGGAGTATAGTGACACCAGGCTATATGGATGAAACACGGGGTCTAACACTGTCGTGTGTTAATGCTTAGCAAACCGCTGACGAGATGGCCTGACCATACAACTGACCTCTATTTAAATCAGAATCCCCCGCCAATGTTATAACAGCTCACAGGACGCCCATGCACCTGTTATAACATTTCACACCTCCACGTGTGATTCTTGCTCCCCCAGGAGAAAGTAATTTCGTGCTATTTCCTCCTGTCAAGCGCAAGAAATTATATAGGGTGTTACTCCTATCGTATACGTTACGTTTACAGAAATACATAAGTAGAATAACTGAGAATATATTAGCCTGTAGCATAGTGTTGATCAATACTTAGACCTAGTACTGGCGTCAATACTTAGACCTAGTACTGGAGGAAAATGATGTCCGCGCCAATACCCGAAATACCTTTTTCGTATCACAGTTTATAGTTTCAATTCCAAATATATATATAAAGAGAGGCGGTCAACAGTTTTCAAAAATGACAGCCAGATTTTCTAGACTACATGTACGATATATCTCTGCAACGCTTTGATTGTGTCTCTTCTTTGGAACATATGATGTTGAAACGGTCCTCAGCCCCGTGTTAAGCCGAATTAGGCACAAGATACGAAACGTAGTGCAAGATATTTTGCACGCTACGATCATATTTTTCGTCAGTGTAAATATTTATCTCAGAAATTGAGAAACATTGAATCGAGGCGCCTGGTATTATGACCTTGTTTGGCATGTTTCTAGCAAATTGCAGCAGACGAAATATGTATGCGCTGTCAAAATTGTAATCGACTACCTTGTCGTAGAGTCGACTTCCCTTGTCATAGAGTCAACGTGGGGGAAAACCATTTTAATTCTTGTAAAGCTATAGGCTCAAATATGATGTTCCATCTGGACTATCAGTAGTTTCCTTCATAGCAAGTGAAGGGGCCATATGTCCCTCACAGCGTCACAGATTACCCAGTGCTAGGATATCATCTATAGACTGTTTGGTGAATGAGAAGGCACGGGATGAAAATGGTTATCTTTTGAAAATTTCTTCATATGCGTATTATAGGTATATTGGACAAACAGAGGTGGTCAATTTGTACCCACTGAGGCATCTATGCGCTGTTGGTATGTGGTGTTACAGAATGTTACCGATGACGTGAAAGATACAATGAATATTTATCAACAACATGATTTACATTCTGTTTGAACAGCTCCCCACCTACAAGTATTACGCCAAGCTAATCAAAATATCTATCTGGACTTTTCTTGATGGAGGAAACGTACAAACAAACCAATTGAGAGCTGGAACGTTATGACCTAATAGCTGATTAGATTAGAGCATCATAGGTAAATAGGCAAATTTTTATTTTCTCCGCTTAGAAGTGCTTAAAACTATTTCATTTCAACAATTGCATTATTTTTTCATGCAGTCTTTGCGAAGAGAATGACATAAATGAAAGTGCGATAAGACAATATCGGATAACATGGATTTTGCCAGGAGGTTTCAGTTTTGGCAGCAGGAGGATGTGAACATCGAGTAGCTGCAGACAGTCTTGACTGACATGTCGACCCTTTGCTCCCAGGTTGACTTTCTACTACAAATTTTATTCGGACAGCTTACAATTACCTACTTGTCAAGCACATGTTAGTCCTATACAACAATTTATTTAGAGCTTCACGCAAATAAATTGTTAATTAAGCCAGGAGTAGTAGGGAATGCGCATAGCAGGTACCAGCCACCCAAATAGCCACCGTGATCCACCGAGCGCTGTCATACGTCATTGACAATTTTTATTCGTATAAATTATTGCGTCTGGATATTAATAAATTACACACGTTACAATTTAACTGAATATATATATATTAAAGATCTACATATGGTATTATAAATAAATCTTCCGAATTCATACGATAATCGTTAATAACGATAAAATAGCCTATATTTTAGGTTTTCATTCCGCTTTTACAAAAAGGTGTTATTTCGATATATATTTTTATGTAGTATAGATTTACGATATTATTAATAATTTCTCCGAATCTGTACGTTAAGCGTTCATATATATTGTAGACTATTAATTTTTTACAAATTGCAATTAGTATTACCAAACACTCGGTATATATTTATATTTAACCTCGCTATACGGGTAGGAGATGGTCATGATACATAATTGTATTGATTTTAATACCTGTCAATGCGAAGGGGTGTATTGTGGTAACAGGTGTGATCGAATAACAGAAATCACTCGGCCTGAATATGAGGTATTGGCTATAGCCCTCATAACTCGATTTTGATTTGTACTAGATTCATCTCGCTTATTCGTACACCATGTCTGAATTCCAGTGTGAAAGATGTCTGCCCTATTTCGCTTCACAACAGACCCTAGATCATCATATGAGGGAAGTGAACTGTCCGGATAATAGAGGTTATGAGGTGAGGGCTTTCGAATGCGGTAGCTGTACGAAAACATTCGCTTCGAAAGAGTGTCTAAAAAGCCATATGACCACTGCACATACCGCGGACAACGGTAAAAAATATACCGGTAAAATTTGTGGGGAGAATTTTAGTCGGAGCGATAACAGACGACGACACCACCGGAATAAACATAGCGATGTGGCGGAAGTTCTACCTTCAACAAGTAGGGATAGTTCGGAAGGCCAAGAAGTGGCGGGGAAAGAGTCGGCGGACCTGGTTAAGGATACTGCAAAAGGGTATGCCTGCGATGTTTGCGGCGCAAATTTCACCCGGAGAGATAACAGACGGCGACATCGTCGAAGTCACCATAAGGATATGCCCGAAATCAGGTTTTCCAGCAGAAAGCGGCCCGTCGAAACAGGAACGCCAGCAGCCGGGATTAAAAAGGCGAGGACCATCTTCACATTTCAAGTTAAATGCTGCACTGATGTTCCGTCATGTACCGTGACTTTCTGAATAGGGTAAATTGTTCAAACTGGGAAACGCACGTGCTGCCATATACCCAATCAATATAGGAACTTACCAATACCGCACAGCGAGGATTTTCTTTGATGTCTGCAGGCATGATTTCGGAATATGGCAAGTGTTGGTTGTACTGAGGTTAATTTCTTTCGAATAGCCAAGCATATTTGAAATTTGAAGTTATGGACTTTTCATAACCTTTTGGGGATTTTAAGAACTTTTCATGAACTTTTGGGGGGATTTTAAGAACTTTTCATGAACTTTTGGGGGGCTTGCTCGGAGTCAATTCACGGGGTCACTTCAGGCGATGAGGTCATTTCCGGCGATGACAACTCAAATACCGTATAAACCGGGGTTAAAAACTCGGACGGAGCGTGATTGTATATGTCGAATATTCTTCGATACATGAGATTATTCTCTAGTACGGGTACTATTTCACCCCTGAGACGACGTTAATAAATACGTTATTTGATTGTCCATACAACTCATTATGTTACTTTTATACGAAACTTTCTAGGTTGTTATATGTTTAGATGTTATAACGTACCCACACCTCGTTCGGTGTTCGGACATGTCTGGACATGTTTAAAATCGATATGCGCACAGCTGTTACATTCATAACGTTACGATGTATAGATCGTAGTCGTAAAATAAGTATCACTTCTACTGAACGTCATGGAACGGATTTACCGAGCTATTCTCCGTTGTAATATTACAGCTTTAATCGGTAATATGAAAAACACGGAAAGGGTGTGTCAGGCTCTATTTCAGGAAGGTGTAATTAATCGATCTATGTATGAAGAAATTACGGTAGAGAAATCGAGATTTGATCAGACTCGGGTTTTATTAATGTTACTCCCCAAACGAGGCCCGACTGCGTTCATCTGTTTTGTTGACATTCTACTACGGACAGATAATAGAGAGTTAGGAAACAACCTTATTGAGGATGATAAAAAATTACGTTCATGGGTTTAACCGATTGGAGCTGTGTGTGTGTGTGTGTGTGTGTGTGTGTGTGTGTTATTACAATTGACCCCGATCACACCTGTCACTCTCTGAGTATTCTGTATAGATTCAGCAGATCGATATCTCTAATGTATAAAACGACACACATCGGAACAACTATCATAATTTCACAACGACAGCTACGCTATACTATTACAGGAGACCAACTTGCCGTATACCAGCATGTACGCTTTAACGAAGAACTTGTACGTTAGGGTACTCGGTCAAGAGGGGAAACCGAATGTGGTTTTCCAGAGATACAACCAGAGTGGCATGACACTACATCCCTGCAGCACCCCTGTTACACTCACTAAGGATGACTGGTTCACCTTCAAAAGAGTGTTACCTCGAGTGGAAGCCATGATTCGAGCGGAAGAACCGACTGAAACTCCCATCCCGCTAGACGAAGAAGCGAAGTTATTCTTAAGTGCGGCTTGTTACGGAGGTGACTGGTTAATTCATATCCGACGGTGGTATATCAAACGAGGCAGAAGTGGCGACAAACTTGCCCCGGGGACTCTAGGCTATACCTTAACCCAAAACGCTTGTGCTAAACTAAAAACACTGATACCAGTTATCGAGGCTGATATGATGGAAGTTGAACGTTACCCGCCACCAGAACCTTTTAACCCTGTTTTAGGCGCTGTGAGTGATCTGCCGAGTGAAGATCTGCAGAATGACAATGGCGGAAATACGTCGGACACTGTTGATGATCATAACCAAATTGAACACTTTCATTGCTCTAAATACAACCCTATGCCGTGTATAGACTATTTAACGAATTGGTGAAATTTATATATATATATGTGTGTGTGCGTGTTATTTGTACCGACTGTTTATTACTCGTTGTATTAAAAGTTGTTAATAATATAAAGAATGTGTTAGTTCACTTTACTCGTTAGTTAACCTTAGGTCATGGAGGGTTTCTTATACGATGTTTACCACGACCCTTACAATCCGGGTAGTTTTACGATTGTTAATAAGATTTATCAGGTTAGGAAGAACGCGGGATATGTAGTTAAGCGACCCTTACTAGTGTCGATCCGTATACACTACATAGTCGGGTTATGAAGCGTTTTAAATAAGGCCCGATGCACTTGTACAATGGCGGGTATTAATAATAATAGTGCGGGTGTTACTGTCGGGTCACGTAACAGTCCGGAGTTGTCTCCCACTAGTTCCAGTTTTTGTCTCCAGGGCCACGAGCGGGGAATACGACAGATGAAGTCACAAGAAGGTCAACAGCGCCCCCTTGCGCCCATGGGACCGCAGATGCGCTTATGAGCAGTCGATACATGCGATGGTTAGTCAGAGTGTGTGAGTGTGAGTGTGTGTGTGTGTGTGTGTGTGTGTGTGTGAGAGAGTTCGTCTGTGTGTGTGTGTGTGTGTGTGTGTGTGAGTTCGTGTGTGTGTGTGTGTGTGTGTGTGTGTGTGTGTGTGTGTGATCATATAAGGTTGTTTGTACAGTATTAACCTCAATCCGTATCCTACCTCTGACTGATCAACATGTCGAGTTCATGTCCGTTCTGTCAGAAGACACTCTCTCGTCGCGATAGTATGCTCAGACATATGCGTCTAATGCATAGACAAGAGACACCACCGAGTCCCGCTATAGACCCAACGATTATAGTAGAGCAACCCTATACGATGACCGTGAGTGACCCTACACCATGTGAAAGGTCGTATTACCATGCGGACGGAAGTATTGTTCATGGGGACGAATTTTCCAGTTCCGGCAGTAATGTTATAAATAAAAATACTTCAGATCTGAATTTTGGCTACCATGGTGATCAAAATGACACCAACGCTACTGACGCCGATGATGAGGACAATGATGGTGATGACGAGGGAGGTGATGGCGACGATGCTGACGACGACGAAGTTACGGATGATAATGATGAAGATGATGATGATGATGATGATAACGATGACGTCGAGGATGATGAGTGTTTGTGGGATCTCTTCGCGGATGAAGCGATTGATGATCATTTTGTGGGATCTCTTCGCGGATGAAGCGATTGATGATCATGAATCCGATATAAACGATCTTGCGGAAGTTTACGAAGAAGGTGGAATGGATGAACCAATTGCGCATCAGATGGCATATGACAAGCTTTTACCCAGAATACAGACAAGGTTCCGAAATATCTACGTCCGTAATCTAAGGTTATGGCGAGAACTACGGAAGAACCCGATTCATCAGAAAGTAATGGCGACTAAGAAACGAATGCGTGAGGAAGACGACTTATCAAACGATGAAGCCGAAGAATCTGCCGTTGAGATGCGTAAATTCTTAATTAACAGACTTTTACCGCGCGAGTACACAAAACAACCGATCAAACCTGTTGATAAGTTGATTTCGCCACCAGGGCGTGCCGTTACATACGTTATCGATATATCCGCAGCTCTTTCACAGGGTTATGGAAATGAAATTGACGTTTGGGTACTAGGATTGCTCAGTTTGTATTTTCGTTTTGAAACTGTCATTACTAAATTAATTTGTATAAATAAATATTTACTTTGAACTTTAACAACCGAAGTCGTGTTCTTCTTTCTTTCAGCCACCGTCTAGCCAATGAAATATGTATAGTAACCGTTTATCGTTATCACTAGTTTTGATTATTTCGATTGCTTCATTCGCCAATAGCGACAAAACTCACAACTGCAACAGGTCGGACACATAAAAACCCCGAATGACACTTGTCGAGCGAAACACGCGCAATCTCGACATAGACTAACTCGACATTTTCCGCAAACTTCGACGCCTAATGACTGGTTACAGTTTTTACAAACTCGGGGCGAGAATAAACGGGATAATTCTTCTACACATTTGCGTGTTTTAATCTCCGGAAGTGAAGGGGAATCATTTAGGAGAATAGTCGTCGGCCTTCTTATACCCACATTCCAATCATCGTCATTATAAACGGGCCGTGTTTCAACGACCCCATCTATGGCGAATGCAGTCTCCAAACTAGGCCAACCGGAACTACCTAAAATGTCCGCATTTTCTCGTACGAATCCGGCCCACGTAGAGCTGTTAGCCTATAAAAAATACAGAGTTGAAATATTAAAAGTTAGTAGCCCTTGTATTCAAATCAGTTATAATCGAACATTTACAACGTCGTTCGCTATGTACATCGTTATATCGACAAAGTCGGTATTATCTGCGAGTACATCGTTACAATTTACAATACTTACGGACGATTCTCTAGGTTCGATGGTATTTTTCAGTAAATTCGCCATTCCGAAGTAATCTATAAATTGAAATCTATTAAAGATATATATATATTTTGACAAACGATTCTCAAATAATGATCTGTTTCACGGTATACCCTTTCAACTCCCGCTATACGTTGATTGTATAATAGCCCTAATTAAATCGATATCGGTCTGTAAATATAAATATTCGAACCCCCAATATTATCATATGCTAATTGCAATCGAGTTATGAGGGCTATAGCCGATACTTCCCTATATTTAAACCGAGTGATTTCTGTTATTCGATCACACCTGTTACCACAATACACCCCTTCGCATTGACAGGTATTAAAATCAATACAATTATGTATCATGACCATCTCCTACCCGTATAGCGAGGTTAAATATAAATATATACCGAGTGTTTGGTAATACTAATTGCAATTTGTAAAAAATTAATAGTCTACAATATATATGAACGCTCAACGTACAGATTCGGAGAAATTATTAATAATATCGTAAATCTATACTACATAAAATATATATCGAAATAACACCTTTTTGTAAAAGCGGAATGAAACCTAAAATATAGGCTATTTAATCGTTATTAACGATTATCGTATGAATTCGGAAGATTTATTTATAATACCATATGTAGATCTTTAATATATATATATTCAGGTAAATTGTAACGTATGTATTTTATTAATATCCAGACGCAATAATTTATACGAATACAAATTGTTAATGACGTATGACAGCGCTCGGTGGATCACGGTGGCTATTTGGGTGGCTGGTACCTGCTATACGCATTCCCTACTACTGCCAGGATCAAATAAAGCTGAAATATTGACAACATTTTAGAAGTCTTTATCAACAGATTACAAAGTTTATTCACACTAAAGTTAAGCTTCCTCATGCGATTCCCTTCTGGAGCTAATTGATGGCATCTTGTTTTAAGATCGAGACTGCGGAATGTACACACTTAATTTATTAACGACCAGTCGAATTTCTATCAAAGGATCTCGTACGATAAAATGGACAAACGGCCCCGGCGAGCAGTTCATTCACAGCGGATCACGTGACTCAAGTGGAATTAAATGGATTCGGGTTGACCGCCGAGAGCGCGGTTTGCAAGGCCAAGCATATTTTAGTCTTGGTTTTACACTCTTTTCCCTCTTATTAAATTGATGCTGTTATATGATATCTTCGTGCAATCCTTGTTACGTTAATTGCATCAATAAAAAGATGAATACGGAAATGAAATGAACAGATTGTATTCGCCACTCGCTGAATTGAGTGTCCGCAAGTCTCATTTCTTTAACAGAACCAACGACAACTCTCGTTGGGTCATTTTTGTTTTGGCGTGTGCAACATACTGTAAATATACCCTCATATGCGGTAGGTGACGAGCATCCTATATGGCGTTCGACTGACAACCACGCACAATGTGGTGAACAAGGGTAATCAGCAATGTTTAAAGTTCCGAATGTCTATGCTCTTAGTTCATCGAGCTCATAGTAACTATTGCGCGACAAGTTTCATTTGACCGAAAGATCCTTCTGGGTTGACGCTGATCACCAGCTGCACATGCGACACGTCTTTACTGATGGTAGAACTGTTGTCGGTAAGGATTAAAATAGATGCACTATGGTCGTAAACTGCATTTGTCTATTTACTCATTATGATTGGTCAACAGATAATATTCTCATTTGGCCTTGATGGCAAGACCATTGTTGATATCGCCTACATCCCAAACGGTAGTAAATATTCTTCCGTCATGGACATATATATATATTTATGTACGAATTCAACGCACAGAACTAGTTCCCTGAGATCACTTCTGATACTGCTAAATACTAAGTTGATCAAATCAGTTCAGATATTGTTGTGTGCAATTCCCTAATCACGCGGAAAAGCTAGCACGCACGGGAAGAGAAAACTTCGCAACATTTGCTGAATATTATATCTTGAGATATAGACCATTTCCACCCATTCTTTCTACTAACAAATATTCTCATATATATTGTAATCATGGTGAAAAATCGAAAAATGCATAAATCTATTGGAAAGAGTTTGGACGAATATTTTGGGATTCGAACCAGCAGATCATCAGTCAAAACGATAACTTTTCTCGCGACTCTATCCATTCGGCCAGCTCATACTGGCCGAATGGATAGAGTCCCGAGACTTTCCTGATGAAAGGACCTAAATATAGAGAGCCAAGAAGAATAAATATGAAGGCCGACCAGAAGATAGTCCTGTCTGCATTAGAACAGTACGTTATTGATTGGTCTAAGCGAGAAAAAGTTGAACCTACAGTACTCGCTGATTGGCTGGACCTCACCAAGAGCAAGGTCGTTGAAACAATCCGCCATATTGACAGAAGTACTCTTCCCCAAGTAAAACAAGTACTGAGAAACATCAATTCGCAAAAAGTTCTAGCAAATCTCCAGAGTAAATTCGTCATAGTCCCAGCAGACAAAGCTCCGAATAATATAATATTCATATGTAAATATTACTATTACCAGGTGCTGGTTAAAGAATTGAGTGGGGAGATATCTTCATCAAATACGTCTACTTACTCCCAAACTGCATTTAATCTGGAAGATTTATTTAACAATCACAAAAAGTTTCTCAGGGAAAGAGGTATTTGTCTTCCAACCAATCATAACGACATACCAAAAATATACTGGACTCCCAAAATGCATAAATCACCATACAAAGCTAGATTCATAGCTGGTTCTAGAAGCTGCACCACCAAGCTTCTTTCAACCCTATTGACGAGGGCCCTTCCGGAGGTAAAAGCATTTTGGGAAAGGTATTGCGCCACTATTTCTAAGAACTCTGGCGTTGAATGTATGTGGATATTGAAATATTCAAAATGTCTTACGGAAGAACTTGATGCTAAAGGTCACATATCGTACAGACATGTATCCACATGGGATTTCTCGACTCTCTATACTACAATCCCTCATCAGGACCTTATTGACCGTATAAGTTCATTAATAGTATCTGTGTTCAAGAAAACTGATCGTAGATATATTAATGTCGGAAGCCATAAAGCATTCTTTAGTTCGACTACATACAAGAGATATCATTCATGGGATGTTTCTTTGTTTACAGAGTTGCTTGAATTTCCCATTAAAAATATCTATGTGAAATTTGGCAACACAATATATCAGCAGCATATAGGTATTCCAATGGGTACTAATTGTGCACCCCTGTTGGCTGACCTGTATCTGTTCTCTTATGAATATGACTATATGCAGGCGCTTTCAAAAACCGATCCATTCAAAGCCCGTTCCTTCTCATTCACCAAACGCTATATAGACGATCTTCTCGCTGTGGATAATCGCTATATAAATGACGCAGTGAAGGATATATATCCACCTTCACTGGATTTGAAGGAAACTACAGATAACCCTCCATTTTCGGAGTTACTTTCATCCTATTTTATGTGAAATTGATCTGTGGGAATAATGGATAACCCTACAGGCACATCTTATTTAGATCTCTATCTCTATAAAAATGAAGCGGGCATTCTCTCTCGTCGACTTTATGACAAACGAGATGATTACAATTTCGGCATCGTAAACTATCCCTTTCTGGATAGTAATATTCCAGTGGGACCTGCATATGGCGTATACATATCTCGCTTAGTAGCATTTGCTAGATCCTGTGTTAGATGTGATGATTTTAATCAACGTCACAAAACATTGTTGCAGAAACTTATAAAACAGGGCTATTTCACCAGGCGCCTCCACTCAAAGGTTCTCAAATTTGGCGATACATATCACATGCTGATAGCAAAATACGAACGTAGCGTGCAAGTTCTATGGCGCTACGTTTCGTAACTTGTGTCTAATTCCGCTTAACCCGGGGCTAGGGGCCGTATGAACCCATGTACTTCTAGATCCTCATGGTACTCATATGAACAGTCACAATCAAAGCGTGACTGAGATACATCATTCTTTAGATGACGACCTTACAACGAATATTATGGATTAAGAATACTGATCAGCGATACGGGTTTGATATTTTTGGAACATCATGATGTCTTGCCGGCATCATTGAAAACTGTTGACCGCTTCTCTCTTGCCAGAAACAAGCCTTTGTTTATGTATACTATGATTGTCTTTTTGAATTTGATGCTAATACTGTTATATGGAATATGGAATAGGTCTTTGGATTATGGACGCGGATATTCTCTAATGGACGACGGCTGGATTATGAATGACGGACTAGACGCTTGTTATCGTACATATAACGTTGATCAAATTATCGTATTTGAAAATGAACACCAAATGACCAAAAACAATATTCCATAAAGTTTCATTTTTTATATGAAGATAAACGATAACCAAAAACGTGCTTTGTTGAACAACTAGGGATTAAAAAGAGGACTGTTATGTGTGAATATTTTTGTGGTAATAGTTTATCTTCATATGTTTACAGATAGGCAAAGCGTGCTTTTTCAACCAAAAACTGTCAATTTCACACATACCTACCACTTTGGAGAGCTCTTGTTGAAAAACCATGGCACTCATGCTCCCAATATTTCAAAGAGGGTTAAAAAAAATGTCATAGTTCATGCTAATCGAGGCGAGCATTTTATATTTTAAGTTTCATTTTTCATCTACAGTCGTTCCTCACCTGGGGCGGTCTGTCCGCCTTAACGTACGAGGTCCTTTTGGCACAGTAGCTGTGTGGTGTGAAGTAGAGAGACATGAAACCGAATAACCATTATAATACAAGCCAGTCATTCACTATTAAACCGTTGTCTATCGAATAATTTCGGCGTCCACAATCAAAAGGCCTAAATCCTATAATAGCAATAGCACCGGTTTAAAAGAAGAGATCATAGTATAGATGATACTTTGTTCAGGGTAGATAGATTACAGGGTATCAATGTGTCGCACACCAAAAGTAAGACATATAGTTCAAAGATCAGGGGGGCGGGCGGGGGGGGGGGGTCGGTCGGATGTACACATAAGCTCAGTACGTCATGGCCAGGTCGTAAAGGTCAACCTCAGCTAATGAGGGCAGGGACATAGTGAAGCGAATCTGAGAAACGGAACATGCTCTGTGGAGAGGTTCATTGTCGTTCCGAACAGGAAGCCTTCCATGTTAGGGTTCCTACTTTGACCTTTCGCCATATTTAATATCATCAAATATAAAGTATTTGCTGATATCAAATCATTTGCTGATATCAACAAATAAAGCGTATTTGCTGATATTAGCAAATCCTTTAGTGATATGATTCGGTGATACCATTAAACGATTTGATGATATATCCAGGCGTCTATGATATCATTAAATATTTGATGATACTGAATATAAAGTAAAACGGCTTGCCATACGATATCCCCTAAATCGTGAGTTCAATTCTCACTCGGGCCAGTAGTTTCAGGCCGGGTGTTTCACAATGTAGGAATATAATTAAAGTATAATTTATTCCTGAAAATGACTGAAATTAATAGTCGAAACATTTGATCTTCGAATGTATCCAAAATTCACGTATTATCATGGCAATAGGCCACGTACTTGTGAAACGCATTGCGTAAGCGAGTTGTTCTCGACTGAACTCGATAGCTCAATCGGTAGGGCAGTGGGACAGTATCCTTTAGGACGTGAGTTCGATTCTCACCCGAGCCCGTATTTTTCTGACCGGGTGTTTAACAATGTTGTCCATTGAAATCGTCAACTCACTCCGACTAGATACTGGGGAGAATGATGTACATTATTGAGGAGGAATCCTATTATCAGAGCAGCATGGCAATGACAATAAACTGGCGTAAGACTAACAAATCGACCTGAATGGTGTTTGTGCATGAAATTTTAAACTCCCCCGTACGATCCTGGTGAATTCTTGTCAATGTCAGCTTCCCAGACTGTGTAAATAGCGATGCATTACGAAATTAGTATGTTGTAGATTCACTGTTTACCAATATCTCCAGGATTCATTTAGTATAAGCCACTATAATAGCTGACCCACTCTATTAGAATGGAACCATCCCGTCCACAGGCCAAGAGAAGACCTAAATATATCAAATATTCCTACCTGCTAGAAATCCCACAATGCAACAAGTTTATTATTTCTCTGCGAACAAGTCAAGAGTGAATACAGGCATCAGAGAGTAGGGAGATGTTATCAGCCTGGAACGTTACCGAGCCGGCATTACCCGTGCTGATCTATGATTCAAACGTTTGACATTGTATTCAATTCACCTATATAGGTTCCAACCTCGCACGGTTGAATTATGGCTGAATATGATAACAAAAGCGCATTTGCAGTAAACAAAACAAACACGACCACAGAAGAATTCAACGGTCAACTTGCAACTGTCTGGCCCATTTTGTTCACCACATGTTTCGTGGCTGTGGGCGTAGCAATTTTCATCGGAAATGCAATTATAATTCTGTGCATGAGGAGTAATAGTCAGTTTTCTACTAATTTCAAGACTTATACAACTTTCTTGGCAGTTGCTGACATGGCAGTGGGTCTTATGTCCATTCCCATTGTCGTTGTGCTAATATTCCGAAAATGGCATCTTGGCCCATCGATGTGTCTCATTTGCACGATTGCAGATTACTCGCTGACGTTTGTATCAGTCCTTTTACTCGATGCCATCGCCTATGACCGGTACAAGTGTGTTACGTCTCCTCTCGTCTATAGGACGCAGTTCACCAAACGCCGGGCAGTGATGATATCGGTGGCCATGTGGACATTAAGCTTTCTATTCTGGGGGACATACATACTGGGACATGTATTTACCAATGGACTCCGGGTCGTTTGGGAAAACGAAGAGTGTACCTTTCGACCCGAGTTTCTCACAATCCCGATTGCCACTGTGGCGTACAGTGCACCCGTTGTGTTTCTTGTTGCCACCTATTTTGCTTTTCTTGTCGCCCTGAAGAAGAGAATGCAAGGTGGTCGGTCGCAAAGAAAAACAATGATATCTTCTGAAAATGCTAAATTCACAGATGGCGTTACCGGGGTTAACACGCCAGTGGAAACAGGTTCACCTGAGTGGCAAACCACCATGAATGGCGGCTCAATATGTCCCCGAGATAATGGAAGTATGGCACAAACTGCCGAGACCATGTCATCGATTGGACGCTGTGAAATCTTTCTGACTGATATCGATGTCAATCTGTCTCAACCAGTACCTAGATATTCAGGAGTGGCAGCTGAACGACCTTCTACGATAATGTTCCAGATAAGATCGAAGAACCAGCAATGTTCAAAGACCGCAAGTGTTATCATCATAGTGTGTTTGTTGTGCTGGACGCCTCATTGTATAATATGGCCGCTGTACCACCTTTGTTCTGGATGTATTTCGTCCTTCATCTACTTTAGTTCGTACCTGCCCGTGATAATCAACTCGGCTATTAACCCAATGATTCATGTTTTAAAGAACGCCACAATTCGATCTCGAATATACGTTTTCTTTTGCAGACGTTAAGAATTATCACATCTGAATACGAACCTGTTCATTTAATAATAAGTCTAGATACATGTCTGTTGTCCACAGATAATACGGCAAAAGATGGACGACGCTTTCATGAACGGTGGGCTTCTCTCGTTTGGTTGCTTTTTAGTCGCCAGACGTCTTCAATTTGTTCCATTTCTTGCATATCGCTTCAATTCATTACCTGTATATGGCAGGAATCTGCAGGTGGGCTGTTGTCCCCCGAGGCCCGCACTCTGTCATTCGACAAATATAGGTTTATTGTTTTGGTGGGAAATTTAAGCCGTGCGACGTCGAGCATTACAGTATATTTCCTTTCTGGGCATTCCATGGTGAAGCGTTTACTCTATCGGACGTCCTTGGTGCTCATCCATTCACATCAGATGAGTTATAATTCTGAGCTGATCTGTCATCACAGATCCCGAGCTAGCGTATCCGATTCTGCTTAAGCCGGCGCTTGAGGCCGTGTGGATACTTTACTGTCTCCACATGAACATTGAAAAAGCGCGGCTGAGATGCTCGGGCTACGTCCGAGAATCCACCGTATTCTGAATGTAAGGTGCCGCGGGAAGCATCATGTGGAGTCATATGGTTGCTTTTAGTCGCCAGACGTCATCAGTTTTTCTCACCTCTCACGTATCGATCCAATATTTCGGTTTTGCTCGAGAAAATTTGATTTCGATCTGCAATATAAAATGTCGGACTTTAGTTTCAATGGGTAGAAGAAAATGGTTATCTATGTACGAAGATTTAGCTTAGACTAATGACGTTTCATATCTACAAATATATATAGTTAACATTCTCGGATAGAAGATTGCATTTCATCGTCATAACAATCGATATTTCCTCCTTGCCGAAACGGACTTCATGACATGTTTAACTGGAAGTCAACTCATTGGCGGTCTGCAATTTCCAAACCTGTTTGCGGAAGTGGTAAAAAAATAAATGTGAATCAAATTGATCATTTTTCTCATATGTTTGGTAATGAATCTTGTCGTTGTTGTACAAGCAATAACAGATTTACATTCAGAACTGTTGAATTTCACTTCTGCGAAATTAAGTGTTCGCACAGTAAACACAGCAAGTTCGGTTAGACAGATGAGATTGCGGTCGACATAACCTGCATTTTTGACTGAAATCTTCAAACTATCTTGGTTACCAGAGCTAAGGCAAACATGTGCAGTCTAGGCTGGAATAGTTGGTGTACTCTAAAAACGACCAAACTTTAACAAAACACTGTACTTCTAGCTAAGTGGATTGATTCTCGAGTAATTTCCTTCGACCGTTCGAGATTTTCCAGAGGATTTTCTGTTTTGTTGAGATTTGATCAACATACCTGGATTGGAATTCGAAGCGATTATTTTTTACCAAAATTGTTTTCGATAGTAATGCTTTATCATTTAAAACATCGTTTGCAGCAACACGTATTGACATAACACGTCATTGTAACAATTGTCGCGATGTATTTTATCGACAAAAATCGGACTATCAATCAAGAAATGCAGATTTAAATAGCTCCAAATGGATGAGGTGAACACATCTCGATGCAAATACACGACCAGCCACCTTCAACAGATTTACATGCAATTGAATCTGAGGGCAATGGATGATGGGTATGAAGAAAATTCACCAACAAGCGACTGCTATATAAGTGATTGCATTAGACCCATATTCGCGAGTAAGTAACTGAGAAAATATGTACTTTCCATTTCCCAAGTCCCAGTTAATGGTTCGTCATTCGAATGAGGACTTGGGAAATCGTACTAAAAGCGATCATATAATCTTAATGCATATATCTGGTCTACGTCAGTTATAGCCGGCGAACGCCTGCCGAATGCACTTAATTTCCCAACGGTCAGACGAATTTCTCTTAAATTTTGGCATGGTAGCGTTGGGGTGAAATAGAGAAATATGAAGCCGAATAACCACTATAACACAAGCCAGTCATTCAAATATTAATATTCAATATTAATATCGCTGTCTATCGAATAATTTAGGCGTCCACAATCAAAAGGCCTAAATCCTATAATATCAATAGCACCGATTTAAAAGAAGAAATAATAGATGACACTTTGTTCAGGGTAGATAGATTACAGGGATCAATATCTCGCACACCAAGAGTAAGCTATATATTTCAAAGATCAGAGTCACGTGGACACGTGCAACGGTTTGACGAACAGTTGGTGATTACCAGGTGTAAATAGATACAGCATGTGCAAAATCAATTTTCTCCATCGACTGACCAGTGTAAGATTGAAATCGTACAAGGCTCATTAACGTTAGCAACTGTGTAACAATGCTGGTGAAAACTAGCCCTAAAACATACTAGTAGTATCTCCATAAGTCTGCATACAATCATTTTTGTTGCGTTTGTGCATTCTCTTGAGAGAAAGAGTGTTTTAATTTTGATTATTGCTGTTGTAACGGTGATTATCGCATACCCAACCCAAGTTAGACTGAGCTGCGGTTGTATGGTGATACTGAAGAATTGGAAGTCAAAGCGAACCTTGGGGTCTAGACTGACATAATTTTATGCGAAGCAAAATTCTTGGAACGTTTTGTTCATCTGCAATATTTAAACTTTGGTGTACTAAATGTACATCTGTATTGCCAAGCAACAGCCCGAAATATTCATATTCAACTATGTGTGGCGGTGTTAACCAACAGTCAAAGCAATACACATTAGGGAGCGTGTCAAAAGTGTTGACGTTCAAACTAAAAGAATGCGTCAGATAATGAACAGGTACTCGTTCTTTTTCTCTCAGCAAACGAACGTTCGACAGTCAGAAGATGAACACTACCCCGTCAGAAAAATGAACGTCAGAAAAAGAACATTCTTTTTTGAACGTTCAAATTAGTATGGCTTATTCATAGCGGCCAGAATTCGTTGAAGGGCTCACATTACGGCTATCGTGTCGACTCTTATTAGAACGAAAAAAAACCCCAAAAACAGAACACTCGAAATGGCAGCACTTTTAAGACTTAACTGTATTTATTTTGCACTAGCTTTCGTAGGTATATAACCCACTTCCTCTGAAGAAGTACTTTCGTTCTATCAAAGCAATTATGGCAAAGATTTGACGTTTATCTACAGCAAATTCAATAAATGTATTTAATGTAATAAAAGTGGATCTTTCGTACATATTCTGGGGAATTATTTACCGGGAATTATAGAACGAGCGACAAAAATGAACTAACGCGCGTGTATTATTTTTTGGAAGAAAACGAGATGAACTATATAATATTAAACTTCGACAAAGAAATATCACCATACTGATCTGGTTTTATTAAAAGTCCGATGTGACCAAATATTGTAAAGAATGATACAATAATCGGGTGAACAATTTGGTGAATTAAGCTCCTTAAAATGTTCGTAATTGGAAGAAATTTGATAGACGAATAAGGACTTCGTTATGATATCAAACCACACATTATTATATTACGTATTTGTAAGACATTTATATAACAAATTTGATAGATGGCATTCGACGGATGTTGATCGCGATTGTTAACCTATTTGTCAACCGTATATGCTAAACCCCAAGGTGTCCCCTATTGTCCTATCTGCCCTGCTCTGTATTGATCGTGGGTGACGCACGTGCCGTCTGCCCAGGAGGCCCAGAAAGGGTGAGAGCTCAAAGTCGGTTGCCGTTCCCGGGTATATGAAGTTGTAAGGTGTGTGCGCCTTCATTGCATCAGATTTCTTCACCGCTACTACTTTTTTTCGTATGGGAAAATAGTGATATTCTTCAGGTCCAGATGGCTTTTTATGCACACCAAATGACCACCGGGATTTTCCTGGCAGGCCGTAACTGACACTGTCAACATTTGACACCTCGGCATAATATTGTCGTTTCAATTTGATGTATTACACATCTTGCGGTGTTCTAAATGCTATTCGTTATATTTATTATTTGGTGTCATTTTCTTGGAAAGCCCCTTGAACAGATGTACACTCTAAACACGCAAATGTTATATTTAACATCTAGGGGGTTGGAGGAGGGAAAACATTTAGAAAGTGTTGTTTCACCACTTTTAAGTGTTGGATGTAACAGCTTAAAATGTTGCATTTAACACTTAAAAGTGGTGAATACAACACTTTCTAAATGTTTTCCCTCCTCCAACCCTCTAGATGTTAAATCTAACATTTGCGTTTTGAGAGTGTACATATAACGTTGATTTTATTATGATCAATAAAGCCCTGAAGAATCACATGATTGATAAGAAATCTGAACTATACAATCTACATTTCTCAAGCATTATTTGTTTGTGCATTAAAACATGAAGATCACAAACATGTAGCATGTTCGAGAAAGATGCCGTATATTTATTATTATTATCATAATTAAAGTCCACTTTATATGAAACAAACTTGAAATGATTGAGGTGTTCACATCGCACGGCGATGTTTGAGTCCTGACTCCTCTCATCAGTGTAACAATCTGTGTTCACATTTACCAGGAGGTGTGGGACATTCTTGGAAATGAAGCGTTTAGTTTATTTTTAGCATGTCCAGCTGTGAGCATATTTGTTTTAATAGTCTTGCCACTCTCCACAGCTTGTCCTTCAGAGAAAACTACATCAAATGGAAGAATCCAAAGTCAAGATAGGGGTGTGCGGGATGGTTACGTTACCAGCAGAGGGAATTACACTGCAGTACTCCCCCCTGTTAAATCAAGATAGAAGGGTCCAATACTATAGGCCACAGAGGGAATCTGGACTGCATGAAATTGAAACAGGAGAGTCCACGTAAGAGTCACGTGCAGCATGCAAGTTTCACCCAGACTAGAAATGACACTTATTCATATGCAAATGAGATCGTGTGTAACAACATAGAACTGACTGCCTGGGGAATACCTTGCCCCTTCTGAAGCCCAGATTCAGCTCTGTGTGGGAATGCGCCATTCACCAGCAAGAGGCAATTGAAGGGGTTTCAAAATAACGTTGCCGTATTATGAGTTTTTGTGTTAATTAATGTGTGGCCCCTGTTCGTCCCGTAAATAATTTTCACAACACCCTCATTCAAACTTGTTCTATCTTGGGTTTGAAGGCTTTTACCGGAAGAAAAGGAATGGAATATCCTATGTAACATTGTGATCGTTTCACGAGCGCTGAATTGAAGGGTCGACAACAGCATTTTTATCGAACCGGTCGGTATCAACGGCGGATTTTGAATAGCCAGCGAAAATGACCTGAAACAAAAAAGCCAACACACGTATTTTCTTATATAAACAAAGATTAATTAACAGTTCTCTATTTTACAACATTCAACGATTTCAGATAATTTAAGATAATAACATCTCCAGGTGGCGACAAAACACTGAAGCCGTGACGGGAACAAGTATGCCCCTAACAGAGAAACAATTCTATCATTGTCCTTCCATATATCATCCGTTTATTAAACAAAATCGCAGACATCGGACACACCACTCTAGGTTTTACAGAATGCACTGAATACATGAATATAAACAATGCAAAGCACATGGTAAGTTACAATAAATGCTATAACAGAGAAAGGCCGCGCTGCGGGAAAGTAGATTTGACCCGGCGCATTTTATAATAGTAACATCGCAAGGCAGGTTTCTGTATGTTATTCAGTTCTGCTCGCGAAAATGAACATGCGAAAACGAACGTGCAAAAATGAACGTCAGAGTGCATTCACAAATGAACGTTCTAGTGTTCATTTTCTGACGCTGCTCTGTAAAATGAACGACCTGACGCATGCGGAAATGAACGACCCCCTGTTCAAAAATGAACACGTTCGCGTCAAAACTTTTGACACGCCCCCTTAACGCAATGTCGAAATATCCATGTCTTTGTAAATTATGCTGAAAAATACCCCAGGGACCCATTTTTACAGTTTATAGAATTTTCGGTCTTCAAGACAACAAGGGCTTGTGCGCGATCCTCGATATTATAACGCAAGGTCGTCTGTTGACTCGGGTGATGGTGTCTATAAAACCCAGATAAATAGACCCCAGTTTCGGCTTACGAGATTTCTGGAAGACTTGATAGTCTCTTTACATGAGACACGATACAACAACGACGGAGTCCATGTCTGTTGAATATTAAGACGATTTATTGTAAATTCATTCCACCCAACTTAGGAATGATCAGCGGCATTTGGCAGGCAGACCAACGCAGCTTCATTAACATCAGACAGTTTGTAAATGTCTTTCAAAACTGGAGATGGTCATCTATCACCGAGACATGATGTTGAATTAGTCTGCCTGCATACGTCGGTCATTTCTTTATATACAATGCTAGTACATTACCGGGTCAAGCTAACTCTAAGCTAACTCCTCAAATCTTCGGTGCAGTTGTGACTTCTCACTCGGCTATCGCATGCTGATTGCAAAATACGAACGTAGCGTGCAAGATCTTTGGCGCTACGTTTCGTAACTTGTATCTAATTCCGCTTAACCCGGGGCTAGGGGCCGTATGAACCCATGTACTTCTAGATCCTCATGGTACTCATATGAACAGTCACAATCAAAGCGTGACTGAGATACATCATTCTTTAGATGACGACTTTACAACGAATATTATGGATTAAGAATACTGATCGGCGATACGGATTTGATATTTTTGGAACATCATGATGTCTTGCCGGCATCATTGACAACTGTTGACCGCTTCTCTCTTGCAGGAAACAAGCCTATGTTTTTGTATACTATGATTGTCTTTTTGAATTTGGTGCTAATACTGTTATATGGAATGTGAAATAGGTCTTTGGATTATGGACGCGGATATTCTCTAATGGACGACGGCTGGATTATGAATGACGGACTA
The DNA here is from genome assembly GCA_036873755.1 of Hanleya hanleyi. Classification (NCBI taxonomy): domain Eukaryota; kingdom Metazoa; phylum Mollusca; class Polyplacophora; order Lepidopleurida; family Hanleyidae; genus Hanleya; species Hanleya hanleyi. The sequence continues at coordinate 48,655 of JAVTVY010009606.1, forward strand.
GACGCTTGTAATCTGTCCCATTATCTAAACAGGCACATCAAATTCGGGATTCACAAAGTACAATTCCAGTGCAGTTACACAACCATTCTCTACATTATCCCATATAAACTGAAGTTATATAACTGTTTATGTTTGACAAACACCTGACCTAAAAGGTCATGAAATGGAATCTCGAAAATAGCTTAATCAAAACAAACTGAACTTAAAATCAGACCACATCATAATATATTACAAATTATATAAAATTGGTAACTGAAAAGTCGAACTTTATGCAATTGTATGGTGAAATTCCATATTTCACAGTTGTAGTTCAAAGAACGCAGACATTGGCAGGTTATTGCAAATTGTAGCGAAATCTGTCGATCAGTTCTATCAACAGTCTATCTGCATGGTTATTTTTAATCTGTTATTTGTACTAATTTAAAGCGTCTGGTGCCCCGTTCAATATTTAGCCGTCGTTCGTTAGAGAATTTCTACGTCCATAACCAATATACCTAATTCGTATAACCGCACTAGCACCAAATCAAAACAATCATAGAATACAATAGGCTAGTTTCCTGCAAGACAGAATTAGTCAAAAGTTTTTCGATCATATCGGCAAACAAATCCTCGATATGTTTCAACACACTGCTCCCAATGTTGTTGAGGCTCTACAAGATAAGCTGGCTTGGTTATTCTCAATGTTTCTTTCAATTTCTTCATATTAATATTTCATGTAAATCTGTAGGTGGTAAGAGAGGTGTCGGTAAGAAATTAACACTTTTTACTCTATATCGGTTATGGGGTTCAGGATAGCTGCTGTTCATCTAAAATATTACAACT
>JAVTVY010009607.1:0-46941 GCA_036873755.1 Hanleya hanleyi
AGTCCACAGTTGCGGATTTTTGGTTCCCCTCAAATTCTTTGAAATTAAAATTCGACCAGGTTTGACCCCATGAGAATTTTTGTTGGCTTTTTGTTTATTGATATTTGTGATATCATTCAGTTGACTAGTTGATTTGCTTCAAATCGGTACATGGTATTTTGCCAGTAGGATTGGCCCATGCCTCACTATGCAGATGGAAGTGTGAAAGTGTGGCTGTGAATTGGGGCCATTTTCAGCTTACGAGCACATGGCATACTTTACGGTGTAAAATTGAGCTTGAAAACCGCCTGGACGAGACCCTATTTTCTTTGCCAATTTTTGTTGGTCATTGGACTGGGCACACTGTCGGTGAGTTTCAGGACAATCGATTGTCAAGTTTTTTCTTTGGTGGAGGGGGAATATTACCCATTTTGGACCAATTTTAGAGGATTTTCCTGAAGTTTGAAGCAAGTTCAGTATGAGTTATGGGGACCCTGATTTTCGTCAACAAGGCTTACATCTGTCTCGGCTTTATGACAAGAGCCTACTCTTTCAGAAAATATATAGTTCTATGGGGGTTCTCTAATAACACGGTTGCTGTTTAGCATAAAATGAACCTGCCTACTGTTTAATTTCAGATGCCATAGCCCTTCTGTAGACTGCACCCTATATGACAGAACAGGCACTTTCTCAGGTAACATTAAATTTGCATATCTGACTAAAAAATTTCCATCCAGAACTAATATTGTTTACTATCAAGTTGAACACAATTCAAAACAATGCTATTCACACCCAACACAAGACTGAAATTAAGCAGCACAGGGGCTTGGGCTAGAAAGGGGGGAGGGGTAACTCTTAGCATGGCCAGGAAATATCTGTTAAAAGGTGTGTAGAATTGCCAACATCCATGTTGGTGTTTTATCGGGGGAGGGAGGGAGGGGGGTTCAATTGTCCCAGGAATTTTTCAAAAGTTTTAGTGTCACAGAATAATTCCTCTGGGACCATTAAAACAGCCCTACCCCCCCTCCCCATAAAACCAGCATTGGAGTTGGCAATACTATACTATACACAATGTAACAGATATTCCCCTGTTAAGAGTTATCCACCCCTCCCCCCCTTCAAGCCCAAGCCCCTGTGCTGGTTTCATAATTCCAGTCCTGTGTTGGGTGTGAATATCATTGTTTGAATTGTGTTCAACATAATTGTAAACAATATTAGTACTGAATGCAAAATTTTCAGTCATCAGGATATAATTCATTGTGGCTGTGGCATTCCAGCCTGACAAAATGGCGTCGCAAAAACTATCAAAATATGAATGGGGAGTAGGGGGGAAAGGTATCGCTCTGTTTTATCTTAATATGACTTTCAACCATTGAGTGTCATATATCATTATACTTATACAGACCCATAGATTGAAAAGAGTAGATAAAAAAAAATCCACAAAAAGTACCCTTCACTTAAAGGCCTCAGTCCATAGTTGCGGATTTTTGGTCCCCCTCAAATTCTTTGAAATAAAAATTCCACCAGGTTTGACCCCATGAGAATTTTTGTTGGCTTTTTGTTTATTGATATTTGTGATATCATTCAGTTGACTAGTTGATTTGCTTCAAATCAGTACATGGTATTTTGCCAGTAGGATTGGCCCATGCCTCACTATGCAGATGGAAGTGTGAAAGTGTGGCTGTGAATTGGGGCCATTTTCAGCTTACGAGCACATGGCATACTTTACGGTGTAAAATTGAGCTTGAAAACCGCCTGGTCGACACCCTATTTTCTTTGCCAATTTTTGTTGGTCCTTGGACTGGGCACACTGTCGGTGAGTTTCAGGACAATTGAATAACAAGTTTTTTCTTTGGTGGAGGGGGAATATTACCCATTTTGGACCAATTTTAGAGGATTTTCCTGAAGTTTGAAGCAAGTTCAGTATGGGTTATGGGGACCCTGATTTTTCGTCAACAAGGCTTACATCTGTCTCGGCTTTATGACAAGAGCCTACTCTTTCAGAAAATATATAGTTCTATGGGGGTTCTCTAATAACACGGTTGCTGTTTAGCATAAAATGAACCTGCCTACTGTTTAATTTCAGATGCCATGGCCCTTCTGTAGACTGCACCCTATATGACAGAACAGGCACTTTCTCAGGTAACATTAAATTTGCATATCTGACTAAAAAAATTTCCATCCAGAACTAATATTGTTTACTATCAAGTTGAACACAATTCAAAACAATGCTATTCACACCCAACACAGGACTGAAATTAAGCAGCACAGGGGCTTGGGCTAGAAAGGGGGAGGGGTAACTCTTAGCATGGCCAGGAAATATCTGTTAAAAGGTGTGTAGAATTGCCAACATCCATGTTGGTGTTTTATCGGGGGGAGGGAGGGAGGGGGGTTCAATTGTCCCAGGAATTTTTCAAAAGTTTTAGTGTCACAGAATAATTCCTCTGGGACCATTAAAACAGCCCTACCCCCCCTCCCCATAAAACCAGCATTGGAGTTGGCAATACTATACTATACACAATGTAACAGATATTCCCCTGTTAAGAGTTATCCACCCCTCCCCCCCTTCAAGCCCAAGCCCCTGTGCTGGTTTCATAATTCCAGTCCTGTGTTGGGTGTGAATATCATTGTTTTGAATTGTGTTCAACATAATTGTAAACAATATTAGTACTGAATGCAAAATTTTCAGTCAGATATATTCAAATTTGACATAGCGGTCTAGCCTGACAAAATGGCGTCGCAAAAACTGTCAAAATATGAATGGGGTAGGGGGAAAGGTATCGCTCTGTTTTATCTTAATATGACTTTCAACCATTGAGTGTCATATATCATTATACTTGTACAGACCCATAGATTGAAAAGAGTAGATAAAAAAAAATCCACAAAAAGTAGGCCTCAGTCCATAGTTGCGGATTTTTGGTCCCCCTCAAATTCTTTGAAATTAAAATTCCACCAGGTTTGACCCCATGAGAATTTTTGTTGGCTTTTTGTTTATTGATATTTGTGATATCATTCAGTTGACTAGTTGATTTGCTTCAAATCAGTACATAGTATTTTGCCAGTAGGATTGGCCCATGCCTCACTATGCAGATGGAAGTGTGAAAGTGTGGCTGTGAATTGGGGCCATTTTCAGCTTACGAGCACATGGCATACTTTACGGTGTAAAATGGAGCTTGAAAACCGCGTGGTCGACACCCTATTTTCTTTGCCAATTTTTGTTGGTCCTTGGACTGGGCACACTGTCGGTGAGTTTCAGGACAATTGAATAACAAGTTTTTTCTTTGGTGGAGGGGGAATATTACCCATTTTGGACCAATTTTAGAGGATTTTCCTGAAGTTTGAAGCAAGTTCAGTATGGGTTATGGGGACCCTGATTTTCGTCAACAAGGCTTACATCTGTCTCGGCTTTATGACAAGAGCCTACTCTTTCAGAAAATATATAGTTCTCTATGGGGGTTCTCTAATAACACGGTTGCTGTTTAGCATAAAATGAACCTGCCTACTGTTTAATTTCAGATGCCATGGCCCTTCTGTAGACTGCACCCTATATATATGACAGAACAGGCACTTTCTCAGGTAACATTAAATTTGCATATCTGACTAAAAAATTTCCATCCAGAACTAATATTGTTTACTATCAAGTTGAACACAATTCAAAACAATGCTATTCACACCCAACACAGGACTGAAATTAAGCAGCACAGGGGCTGGGGCTAGAAAGGGGGGAGGGGTAACTCTTAGCATGGCCAGGAAATATCTGTTAAAAGGTGTGTAGAATTGCCAACATCCATGTTGGTGTTTTATCGAGGGGAGGGAGGGGGGGGGTTCAATTGTCCCAGGAATTTTTCAAAAGTTTTAGTGTCACAGAATAATTCCTCTGGGACCATTAAAACAGCCCTACTCCCCCCCCCCATAAAACCAGCATTGGAGTTGGCAATACTATACTATACACAATGTAACAGATATTCCCCTGTTAAGAGTTATCCACCCCTCCCCCCCTTCAAGCCCAAGCCCCTGTGCTGGTTTCATAATTCCAGTCCTGTGTTGGGTGTGAATATCATTGTTTTGAATTGTGTTCAACACAATTGTAAACAATATTAGTACTGAATGCAAAATTTTCAGTCAGATATATTCAAATTTGACATAGCGGTCTAGCCTGACAAAATGGCGTCGCAAAAACTGTCAAAATATGAATGGGGTAGGGGGAAAGGTATCGCTCTGTTTTATCTTAATATGACTTTCAACCATTGAGTGTCATATATCATTATACTTGAACAGACCCATAGATTGAAAAGAGTAGATAAAAAAAAATCCACAAAAAGTACCCTTCACTTAAATGACAGAACAGGCACTTTCTCAGGTAACATTAAATTTGCATATCTGACTAAAAAATTTCCATCCAGAACTAATATTGTTTACTATCAAGTTGAACACAATTCAAAACAATGCTATTCACACCCAATACAGGACTGAAATTAAGCAGCACAGGGGCTTGGGCTAGAAAGGGGGGAGGGGTAACTCTTAGCATGGCCAGGAAATATCTGTTAAAAGGTGTGTAGAATTGCCAACATCCATGTTGGTGTTTTATCGGGGAGGGAGGGGGGTTCAATTGTCCCAGGAATTTTTCAAAAGTTTTAGTGTCACAGAATAATTCCTCTGGGACCATTAAAACAGCCCTACCCCCCCCCCTCCCCATAAAACCAGCATTGGAGTTGGCAATACTATACTATACACAATGTAACAGATATTCCCCTGTTAAGAGTTATCTACCCCTCCCCCCCTTCAAGCCCAAGCCCCTGTGCTGGTTTCATAATTCCAGTCCTGTGTTGGGTGTGAATATCATTGTTTTGAATTGTGTTCAACATAATTGTAAACAATATTAGTACTGAATGCAAAATTTTCAGTCAGATATATTCAAATTTGACATAGCGGTCTAGCCTGACAAAATGGCGTCGCAAAAACTGTCAAAATATGAATGGGGTAGGGGGAAAGGTATCGCTCTGTTTTATCTTAATATGACTTTCAACCATTGAGTGTCATATATCATTATACTTGTACAGACCCATAGATTGAAAAGAGTAGATAAAAAAAAATCCACAAAAAGTACCCTTCACTTAAAGGCCTCAGTCCATAGTTGCGGATTTTTGGTCCCCCTCAAATTCTTTGAAATTAAAATTCCACCAGGTTTGACCCCATGAGAATTTTTGTTGGCTTTTTGTTTATTGATATTTGTGATATCATTCAGTTGACTAGTTGATTTGCTTCAAATCAGTACATGGTATTTTGCCAGTAGGATTGGCCCATGCCTCACTATGCAGATGGAAGTGTGAAAGTGTGGCTGTGAATTGGGGCCATTTTCAGCTTACGAGCACATGGCATACTTTACGGTGTAAAATCGAGCTTGAAAACCGCGTGGTCGACACCCTATTTTCTTTGCCAATTTTTGTTGGTCCTTGGACTGGGCACACTGTCGGTGAGTTTCAGGACAATTGAATAACAAGTTTTTTCTTTGGTGGAGGGGGAATATTACCCATTTTGGACCAATTTTAGAGGATTTTCCTGAAGTTTGAAGCAAGTTCAGTATGGGTTATGGGGACCCTGATTTTCGTCAACAAGGCTTACATATGTCTCGGCTTTATGACAAGAGCCTACTCTTTCAGAAAATATATAGTTCTATGGGGGTTCTCTAATAACACGGTTGCTGTTTAGCATAAAATGAACCTGCCTACTGTTTAATTTCAGATGCCATGGCCCTTCTGTAGACTGCACCCTTAAGGGGCACGTAGACGTCTCTTGACCCTTTGGAAGACTATTAAAGGGCGCATCAACCAAAGCATGGCACCTCTTGACCCTTTAAAATGGGAATAAAGATATATAAAGGCGAGATAAAGTCATATTAACCTCTTCCGGTTCCGGGCACTTCCGGTTCCGGCCACCTGACCGGAAGTGATCCTTGATCCCTGTGGGTGCATTCCACACCTAAATGATGTGCGGCTAAAAACAGGCATGGGTTCGAATCTTCGGCCACAAATTGATGTAAAATCTTTAACAAAAACCCTGTAAAAGTATATATTTTCTAAATGGGCACACCCGTGCCATTATTTCAGAAGACTTGTGAGCTATTGAAATTGAATAGAAAATACGTACAATCCTCCTTAAACCTTCTTCAACTTTTCTGAAAAACTCCATAAAATATATGAAAATGTGTCAAATTCTAACCGCAATCCAGAGAAAACGTATGAAATGATTTTCTTTGTATGTATGTTAAAGTGTTTCCCGTCCAGAGAACAATTTAAAATGGAGAAAAAAACAGGGGGTCGACCTACTCGTTTTTTGTAAAATTTTATCGCCATAAAGGAATCATCATTTTCGCTTCCCGAAAAAGTGCGGATTTTGGCCCGCCAGATATTCAATTCCGGACACGATTGACTCTGTAGTGGCGAGTGGGTGCGATAAACAAGCAATTGTTATATCCTCGTTTGAAGAAATGGTTACGTCCAGCAGGATGATACTATAGATATCAGCTAGTAGAAAGGTAAGAAGAATTACCATGCTGTCAAAATCGGGCGTCCTTCCTTATTATAAAATTAGGGAGGGGCCATTTGTGCGAAACCGTGGCCTAGTGTGGAGTGCACCCTGTGCACCATTATTATCTGGTATTGTGCGCATGCGCAGGGATCAAAGGGCACTTCCGGTCACGTGACCGGAATTGGAAGTGACGTCACAAAGTGCACTCAGAGGTCAAACGTCAATATAACTTTATATCACCTTTATATACTACTGATCGGGATATTAATCCATTAGCATGCGCAAATCAATTTATTATGCTGAGGCTACTTATCACGATCGCGCTATTTTTTTGCTCAGCCCTCGCATACTATTTTACTTTTCAGAAAATGCTAAAAAAAGACGGACTAAAATTTCTAAAACGCAAATTTTGAAAGGGGATGTACAGCCGACCGATCTGATTTGGAAGTGCATGTGCAAGGCTATGTGGTTTGGAGCGAAAAATGTCAGAGTAAAATATCAACAATTATGTACCACCAACTACCGGTAGACAGATCTAGTTAAACCAGGGTGGGGAAAATACCCCAATGGAATAAACCTACCGTACACATTAGAACATTTTCTAATTGATAAAGATATAGTGAAAGACTGAATTTTGGTACCGGTAAGACAAGTGTTGGAGATAGCATTTTAAATCGGATTAATCCTTTTTATTTTACATAAAGTCATATTAAGCCCGATCGGGTACTTCAACCTTTCCGACGGATTAATAACCGCTTGGAATTAAATATTGTGACGGCAAGCGACGGTCGTACTAAAAACTGCGAGGAACTGCGCAGAACTGCGCAGAGCTTAATTTCAACTGCGCGTGGATTATTTGATGGATTTTTCTTTATTTGCTGACGAGTAGAATATTGATATTAATGAAACAGACAACAAAATCCGCAAAATGTAGACTATATGTCGCTTGAAACGAGAGAGAACGAAATTCAAATGCCCGGAAATTATGTTTTACTGCCCGGAGATTCGCTTCGCTGGTATGGAATCGTTAATATTAGAGCACATTATATCCTACCTTATTCGTACTCCACTCAGATTCGCTTCGCTCGAACTAAGTCTGATGTGTATGAATTGTATCTGTCCGAACGTAAATTGAGTATAAATTTTAACTGTGCGGAAATCGAGCCCGTAAGCAAATTTGGCGTAAACTTCAACTGCGCGGAAATCCATGGCAGCTTCACCCCACACAGATTCTTCTGGATTGAACTAATTCTGATATGTATGAATTTCAAAAGGCTTGCGTGTGTGAATTTCATCTGTCCGAACGTGAACTTGGTAATTTCAACTGCGCGGAAATCGAGCCCGTAAGCAAATTTGGCATAAAGTTTAACTGCGCGGAAATCCGTGGCAGCTTCACCCCACGCAGATTCTCCTGGATTGAACTAAGTCTGATGTGTATGAATTTCAAAAGGCTTGCGTGTATGAATTTCATCTGTCCGAACGTGAACTTGGTATAAATTTCAACTGCGCGGAAATCGAGCCCGTATAAAGTTTAACTGCGCGGAAATCCATGTCAGCTTCACCCCACGCAGATTCTTCTGGATTGAACAAATTCTGATATGTATGAATTTGAACTGCGCGGAATTCGAATTTCAATCGTTAATATCCTACCTTATTCGTTATAATTTCACCTGGAATCATCATGCTCGAATATGCACTACATAGTGTAATACAAACTTCCACTTACCTTTTATTTGAACTGTCCACTCCGTTGAGAGGGGGCCGAATGACAAAGAGCGAGAGTAAAACTTATTTTCCGCGCAGTTGGAACAGGCTCCGCTCAGTTAGATCTGTTATCTTGAAACAACTAATCAAAGCACTTTGAGTTGTTTTGTATGAAACCTGATTAACACTAGCCAGTTCTTTTTCTATTATTATTTCTTTATACGGGGTTCAACGACAGATCCGGTCTGTTGAAAGTTGATGACACCCACCCCCCCCCCCCTGTATCATGATGACCCCCATGCAGGTCATGATAACGAATGATGGGTGGTCAATTACTCGACTCTTGCGAATCTCTGGACAGAAAAACTTATTTTCCGCAGTTACTTATTTTCCGCGCAGTTGAGATTCCGCGAAGATAGATTTGTTATGGATATTCGCATTTCCACAGTTGGTACATATTCGAACGAGTCTAACATCAAGTTTGACTGCCGGATATTCAGTTCGCTTGAAATAAGGTTATGTATGAATTTGAACTGGATATAAATTTAAACTGCGCGGAAATCAAGTTTTACTTCCCGGAGATTTTCAACTGTCCGTAAGTGAAAATTGTGCACTAATATCTATTTTAACTGCACCGAAACCAAGATTCACTTCTCGGAGCTTTTGAGAGATTTTGGATAGACAAAAGAACCCTTACAGGAAAATATATTGAGAATTATTTTTTTCGTCCTTGAAATAAATTTATATTATCCGGGAAATCCAAATATTAATAATCCAAACGATTAAATAATATTCTATCTAATAGCAAGGTATGAACAAATACGAAAACTTATTGGTATGAGCTACGATTAAATAATATTCTATCTAATAGCAAGATATGAACAAATACGAAAACATATTGATATGAGCTACGATTAAATAATATTCTATCTAATCGATTTCCGCGCAGTTGAAATTTATACCAAGTTCACGTTCGGACAGACGAAATTCACACACGCAAGCCTTTTGAAATTCATACATATCAGAATTAGTTCAATCCAGAAGAATCTGTGTGGGGTGAAGCTGCCATGGATTTCCGCGCAGTTAAACTTTATACGGGCTCGACTTCCGCGCAGTTGAAATTTATACCAAGTTCACGTTCGGACAGATGAAATTCACACACGCAAGCCTTTTGAAATTCATACATATCAGAATTAGTTCAATCCAGAAGAATCTGTGTGGGGTGAAGCTGCCATGGATTTCCGCGCAGTTGAAGTTTACGCCAAATTTGTTTACGGGCTCGATTTCCGCGCAGTTAAATTTATACTCAATTTACGTTCGGACAGATACAATACATACACATCAGACTTATACCAATAAGCGAATCTGAGTGGAGTACGAATATAAGGTAGGATAATGTGCTCTAATATTAACGATTCCATTCCAGCGAAGCGAATCTCCGGGCAGTGAAACATAATTTACGCGCATTTGAATTTCGTTCTCTCTCGTTTCAAGCGACATATAGTCTACATTTTGCGGATTTTGTTGTCTGTTTCATTAATATCAATATTCTGCTGGTCAGCAAATAAAGAAAAATCCATCAAATAATCCACGCGCAGTTGAAATTAAGCTCCGCGCCGTTCCGCGCAGTTCTGCGCAGTTCCGCGCAGTTTTTAGTACGACCCGGCAGCGACAGTCTAATGTATGTTGGAGCTGACGTCTGTCTCTATGTTAATCGGAAACCACTTGTTAACTCCCGTATTGGATACCACTTGAGGGTTCCCGACAGTGGAGTCGGAACTTGTATTGCAAAATGGCGGCCTCCGAGTTGGAACGTGCGCAGGCTTTGAGCACCACGAATAAACAAGGCGCGATTGAAATTATTTACAATCTTGGTAAGTTCCACGATCTGAGTCGTATACATAAATACCCAATTAACAGCTTGTATTGTAATACAGGGACATGTGAGGAAAATATGACTGAAATAATTACCGTTATGAGAAGTGTTGTACGGTACAAACAGCTGAATCATTATGTTTAACATTATCGGGTGCATGGTTTCCGTTACCCAAAACATGAAGCTAAAATAGATGGAGTCACAACTCCGTCAGATCAAAGTGTACTATGTGCGTGACCGCCTCAGCGGGATCCCACCGGATTAGAAAAGGGATTAAGACAGGCTAGATCTTGCTCGCCAACTATCGGTTTTACGCGCATGCGCCATAGTAACATTATCGTGACCACTTAAACAGGTTTAGGACTAGCTACAACATGTAACCTAGTGATGACGTTTATATTGACCTTATATTGTCACTAGGTTACAAGCCACTGCAAACCACATTCGTCTTTTATTTTCCGTATGGTATAAAGAATCAAGTTACGGCCACATACCTATCATTTCTTGGTAGATGGTATCATTTCGAATAGCGGTGACACACTGCCCGCAAAATCCGCTGCCGATTTCATCGCATTTCAGTCAGTTTTTCCAGCAGCTCCCGCTTCGATCTGCAATTTATCTTCCATGTTTCTTTTCGAAATGAACTGCGCATGCGCCAATGCCGTGACCTTTGTAAAACCGGAAAGCGTGGTAGCAGACGATTTTTAACTTGTCAAAGTTAAGCATGGATAATTGCATTGATTGTAACAAACCCTTTGTCAAGGGACATAAGGGCTACAATAGAGTGTCGTTAAAATCTCTCACATCTTCTAAAACAGTGAGAAAGTTTTACAAAGGTCACGGCATTGGCGCATGCGCAGTTCATTTCGAAAAGAAACATGGAAGACAAATTGCAGATCGAAGCGGGAGCTGCTGGAAAAACTGGCTGAAATGCGATGAAATCGGCAGCGGATTTTGCGGGCAGTGTGTCACCGCTATTCGAAATGATACCATCTACCAAGAAATGATAGGTATGTGGCCGTAACTTGATTCTTTATACCATACGGAAAATAAAAGACGAATGTGGTTTGCAGTGGCTTGTAACCTAGTGACAATATAAGGTCAATATAAACGTCATCACTAGGTTACATGTTGTAGCTAGTTTAGGACAAAGCCATTTCGAGCTTTTTTAGATCCATCGGGCTTTTTTAGCTCGATCGAGCTTCAAAAATGTCACTTTTACTCGTACTGATGATGGGATGTCCAATTTCCGTGGCGAAGCTGGCGTTCATAGTTGTACCAGGCTGAGCCGAACATGAGAGAAGTTCAAAACCGAAACAATCTCCCTTGTTCACAATTGCGTTGTTGTTATATTTCATATCAAAATATTCTTATGATGCACACTCAACAACGTTTTCTCACCTCTTGTCTTCTCATCAACACTTTATATCTCCTCATCGAACGTCCAACTTGCGCCATCATGGCGCCTCGTTTTCACTATGATCTGGGAAGATCACATGATCGGATATGCCGAAATATGGATTTTTAATTTTCGAGCGGGTATGGTGGACCTGAATGCACATACAAGCCAAAATTTCAAATATGGAATAAAAAAATGAACTACTAATCATATCTAAAGAATGATTACTTGGTGGTGAAACTCGTTGAATAAAAGATATATTATTTTGTCATCAGAACCAATAGCAGTAGTTGTTCCTTTCCTGTCAAAACGCACACACCACGTTTACACGACATGAACAGGCACTTCAGGCATGCCACCAACTATTAAGTATGAAATCTGGGATTCCAGATGTACTGTCCCATGATTTGAACTGTACTAACCCACAGTATTTTATTTGCCCAAATAAAAGTTTGGTTTGTATGTACATGATGTCCATTCAGGTCCATCATACCCGCTCGAAAATTAAAAATCCATATTTCGGCATATCCGATCATGTGATCTTCCCAGATCATAGTGAAAACGAGGCGCCATGATGGCCGCAAGTTGGACGTTCGATGAGGAGATATAAAGTGTTGATGAGAAGACAAGAGGTGAGAAAACGTTGTTGAGTGTGCATCATAAGAATATTTTGATATGAAATATAACAACAACGCAATTGTGAACAAGGGAGATTGTTTCGGTTTTGAACTTCTCTCATGTTCGGCTCAGCCTGGTACAACTATGAACGCCAGCTTCGCCACGGAAATTGGACATCCCATCATCAGTACGAGTAAAAGTGACATTTTTGAAGCTCGATCGAGCTAAAAAAGCCCGATGGATCTAAAAAAGCTCGAAATGGCTTTGTCCTAAACCTGTTAAAGAGATAGTGTATTGTGAATGTGAATTGACACTCAACCTCCTGCTGTTGGTAATATCACCATGGAGCTTTCTTAGTTCAAACAATGAACAAATTTATTAATGCCCATCGTAGAAATTCACAGCGGAAAATTCGTGCTATGCGGTCTAAACATCCGAAACATTACTGGAAGCTTCTAAATAGTATAAATAATAAATCCAAATCTAACAAAAGATATAAGCATTGAAACTCTGTACGAATACTTTAAAACAATCAATGAAACCGAAACTGAAGATGAGCAAACCGATCTAGATGATAGTAACAATTCAAACGACAGTGTACTAAACATCCCTATTACCGACTTCGAAATAGAATATGCAATAAAAAATCTCAAAAACAAGAAAAGTCCTGGAACTGACAATATTCTAAATGAATACATTAAAACCACCTCTCACATTTTTCTTCCGTGGTATAATCTGTTCTTCAACCTGATTTTAGATAGTGGAATCTTACCAGAAACATGGCTTACTGGAATCATTCAACCGATCTTTAAAAACAAAGGAGATCGTAAAAATCCAGAAAACTATCGTCCCATCACGATCCTTAGTTGTATGGGTAAACTATTCACCTCTATATTGAACAGTCGTTTAAATGAATATCTGGAAAGTAATAATTTGCTCTCCGAGACTCAAAGCGGTTTTAGAAAGGGATATTCCACTCTTGATAACATGTTTATTCTACAGGCTCTTACAGATTTACCTAAAATCACGTAAGAAAAAATTATATTGTGCATTTATTGATTTTAAAAAAGCTTTCGACAATGTTTGGCGAGTTGGTTTGCAGGCCTTGTGATTTGTACGGGCCCTGGCGAGTGATTAAAGCACACCTAAAATCGTGCGAGGTGTGTGGTTAGCACACCTAAAATGCACACCTAATTTTTTTTAAGGTGTGTGATACGGTGTTTGAAACGTTAAGGTGTGAATTGAAATAAATGTGTGCTGGCCGAGAATCCATCTCGCAGCAATGTTTCAGGATATCCAGGGGGAACTAATATTTACTGGTTTAGCTATGAAAGATATTGAGGTGATAATAAAATCAAGAAACACTGTTTTAAATTTCTTCTTGTTTTTTTGTATTTAAAATTAACACAATCAGTTAATGAGCCAAAAGCTGAGAACAAGATTGGCAAAATAGAAATAAAACTCTGGAAAACAACAAATTGTAAAAAAAACTGACTAGGACTGGCACATGGCAATTTTTACATCGTCATATTCATCATTCCAATCATTCAATCCTTTCACTTGCCTTCAGAAATCTGGAATGTCTGAATCAGTTTCAATTCCCGAACACTCGCGAAGTCCATCGCTGTTACGTGTCTAACCAAGTTTGGCTTCAGCAGGTAACTAGTTTCGTTTTTGCCGTAACTGACGTCGGCTACTAGTTGCCTCTATCTATACACTTTGTTTGGTTGATCGCTGTGTTTCTGTCACACTTTGCAAAAGGCCAGTACCACCTTATTCCCAGCATTGTTAAAAGGAATGCAAAGTTATCCCTCAGGCTCCTTTCCCACTGACACAGGGCTGTTTTTCTAATTTGTTTCCACGTTTTTAGGCCCTGTGTCAGTTGCCATTTCACCATCTCGTTTTCAATCAAGTTGGCCCTTGACACTTGTTTCAATGATAGCGATTGGCAGGCTGCCGTGAACGAGCCAATGAAAACGCTCGACAGATCAGCTTACATATAGACTCGGACTGGCACATGGCAATAGATAAGATGATATAGAGCCCAGTTTTCGACAGCGTATGTTGACGATCGGCGGACGGGGCTCAATCGTAAGTTTTCAACCGGTAATGTTTAATTTTACGTTCAAATCTACGTGAATCCGTTTAGATTCGCCCGAATGCCCTGTCAGGCGAATCTTCACGGGAATGAATTCGCGTCAAAATTTGACATAGCAAAATTTTGAAGGGGATCATGAAGTATAAGGCGCGCGTTCAGAACGCACCTCAGTGCCTCTTCAGGCGCGTTATGGTGCGCGTGCGCGATCGTGCGCCTCAAATCACAAGGCCTGGGTTTGTGGCAGAAATTAATAAAATATGGAATTAGGGGCAAGATATTTAATGTTATACATAGTATGTACAGAAATATTAAATCTTATGTAAGACTTGACAATAATATATCGTCGCTGTTTGCCTGTAATACGGGAGTCCGACAAGGGGAAAATTTATCACCTATCCTATTTTCCTTATTTATGAACGACTTGGAGGAATTTTTAATACACAGAGTTAATGGTATTTCTATAGACCTTGAAAATAACATGTTGACGACAGCAATATGTATCATTGTGTTATTATATGCAGATGACACTGTTATTGTCACACAAAGTCCGATCGAGTTACAAAGAGCGTTAGACGCCTTTTCAGACTATTGTAATGACTGGAAATTAGATATTAATACAGAGAAAACAAATATCATTGTATTTGGCTGTAGAAAATGCAACTATGAGTTTTTTATTAACAAGAAAATAGAAATCGTTGACAACTATAAATACCTCGGCATTGTCTTTAGCAAAACAGGATCATTCACAAATGCATTAACTAATATAGTTGAACAGGCAGGTAAAGCCTTACACTTGTTATATACCCGTATTAGAAACCTATGTCTCCCTATTGATTGCCAGTTATTACTTTTTGACCAAACTGTTGCACCTGTTCTATTTTATGGTTGCGAAATTTGGGGGTTTAGTAACCTGAATATTCTTGAAACTGTTCATACAAATTTTCTAAAATACATACTGTATGTCCGAAAGTCTACCCCGCATTATATGTTATATGGAGATCTGGGTAGATACCCACTGATTTTAACAGTAAGGAAAAGAATGCTGACATTTTGGGCTAACTTAATCCAAGGAAAAACCTCAAAAATATCATTTCTAATGTATAGACTACTACATAACTCCTATGTGTCAGGAAATTTCAAAAGCAAGTGATGCACTTTATTAAAACATCTTTAGATGAATTGGGATGTAGTGACATCTGGTTGAATCAGAGCGTGGGGAACATTCGATGGTTCACTCGCCATATACAGCAACTACAGAGTGATCAGTATCAACAGGTTTGGTCAACTACAGTACATGCATCATCCAAAGGTATAAATTATTTAGCATTTAAATCTGACATTTGTTTAGAAAAGTATTTACTAGTATTACCACCAAGGCTTTATACTCCAATTGTAAAATTTAGACTGTGTAATCACAGGTTACCTATCGAGGTTGGTAGATGGGAAAACATACAGAAAACTGAAAGATTATGTAAATTATGTAACTTGAACCAAATCGGCGATGAATATCATTATATGTTTCATTGTTCACATTTTTATATATCTAGAACATATTATGTTCCAAAATATTACTTAACTGGTAACTCAGACATAAAATATCGAGAATTATTCAACACGGACAACTTCAAATTACTTAAAAAACTGAGTCTGTTTTTAACTGCGGTCCTGAAAGAATTCCCCGCTAAATACATGTAAGTTAGTTTGTGTATACACATTGTATATATTATATCCTAATTTCCCGTTAATTCAGATGTAAAAAATGGGAATTATTTAACTCTGGTAACTTCAAAATCCCCAACAAATAAGTGAATATGTATGTATATTATGTATATTTGTGATTTTATTATTACGCTGTGCAAGTTCATGTAAATCTTGAAGAATCGGTGTCCTATCGGCGTTCCCTAGCTTTATATGCCGGTTATTTTATATTTTTCATATGGGTTGGGACCGTTGATGGGATATTTATCACGATTATTTATAACCATTACTCGTGCTGTATATTGTATATATTATTCAAAAAATTGTCATACAACTTCATAAAAGTATATATTGAAAAACAAATTATTGCACTGTAATGCGGTGCATCGCACCAAATTGTACATATATTCCAGATCTACGTATTTGGACCATGTATATTTGTTATTGTTTGATAAAGTTAGGCCACCTCTGTTTTCTAAATTGTACATATGTAACCTCTTATGTCACAACGTGACCAGGGTGAAAATAAAGTTGAAGTTGAAGTTGAAGTTGAAGATGTTTACAAGCGCTATATTTTAAAATAAATAAATAATAAATAAATAACAAGGAGAGAGCGGAGGGAGATATAAATAGAAGAGAAAAAGAAGCGACTATGTACAATTTCGTCCGTCAGTTTATCGGTCAGGTTATACTGGTAAATATGTGTCCATTATATGTTCATAATATTTGGCTTTTATAATCGATATTCGAGAAAATATCACATGACAGAATAAAACCATATTAAAGGATGGTAAAGATGTGTTAATTATTTCCTTCCTGTTCATAACTAAATATAAAATTGTTCATTATATTGAACAGTTGAAATGACCACTGCATGTGAAAATAAAATAAAGAAACAAATTCGCCATGAACCCAGCCATACGTGGTATCCAACAGTGCATATCAATATATTGTTTTATTTATATTTATTTTTTTAATTTACTTATTGCATTTAGACAGTTTACAAGGGCGTCTCGGCTAGTAATGGATGAACTGGCATATAGCTGTTCATAATGAGACGTTGTTGGGGAATGGCTCAGGCATTTGTTGTTTGGGGCCTGACGATTACTCGGAGATTATCCCACAGGGGGTATTGCTGATTAAGTGCCAATTAGCTAATAGCCTTAATATGGCACCTGAAGAGAAGAAAACGTCAAACTAGCATTCACATAAACCAATTTTTTCGCTTTCCTGTTCATTGTTCCTTAATATGGTAACTGATGGCTTTTCCCTTATAGGCAGATTCATTGTTTCAGAGGTTTGAAATGCGGAAATTGAATTTATTTTGTCTTGAAAATGACCAATTTTCACATTTTGACAAAATCCCTAATGTATTTTAAATGGGGATTTTTCCATTTATTTACTTGTGGATTATATTCTAACGAGCGACTGCTCCCTCATGCCGTTTTGACCACGCGTTACCATTGCGAATATGAACTTCCTTGCAAATTTTTGTAAAGTTTGAAAATGCGGAAATTACCGAAATTGGTTAAAATGTTCGAAAATGGTAAAAATGATAGTCAGTTTTCAACACGATGTAATTAGGGAAATTAGTATCGCACATACATTATAAAACTATCACCATAATCCGCATCACTTCACATTTCTTAATATTTGCTTTGCGCATAATTTGTATCTGGTAATTCAAACTTATTATAAATGCGCAGGTTAGATGATTCACTTCCGCCCTGTTAATCATTCGTCAACAGACCGGCGAATTTGTCAGGCGGTCACGCACATTGAACATCAAAGAAAGCTGTGCCCGCTGTCAGCTATTCAGTATACAAAGGCCCAGCGGGCGGTACTGCTGGCCAGGGCATCTCGCCCGAGACAGTCGTGCCTCCATCTATTTTAGCTTCATGCCCAAAACAACAACAACCTTATCTTGTACGAATACAACATAGATTTATTCGCTACTAGACTACAGATGTCAGCCATAGAGCGCTCGCCATAGAAGTTAAGTTACATAGCTCCTCTCTCGTAGCTACGCCAGTTTCAGTTAAGTTTTATGGCTTGTTCATTCCTACTACTGTGCCATGCTTCCTCTTACTTAGTTCAATCTTGAACGTCGCTCGACTGGGCTCTCTCCGTTCAACTCAGCCTATCACGTAACAATGGCGCAAATTCCCCACATATTCTATGGGGGCGCTGTACACTCGATTTTCTCGGAGTTCGTCCGGCTTTTAGCTCTGCTGTGGCTAGATAAACATCTTACAAATATTCTACGACATTAACTTCAGAAAATCTTTGCGAAATAAAGACAAATATTACCTTAGACGACCAACATCGGTGAAATCCAAACGACGGTCGACTGCGCGTGCAGAAAACGTTCCAAATTTACGCTCGGTTACATGTTTTCAAAAAGTGGTATCGTGCACGGAAACGGACTGAATTGAATCCGCTCAAAAGCATGCATTCCAGGGACAAGAAACCACGATGGAAATAAAAGCAAATTCTACGAATTGAGATCACATAAAATATCACTTGCTTTGATTCCAGAATATTGCCCCCCTTAATATATGAAAATAGCTGTGTACAGTTCAGTATGTGAATAAATGTTTAAATGATATAATATTGTTATTAATGCCACTACTTTTTTTGGTGAGAGAGTGGGAAGAGAACTTGCATATATATATATCTATATTTCCATCGCGGTTTCTTGTCTGCTGGTATCTAATTCTTTTGGGCAGATTCAATTCAGTCCATTTCCGTGCACGATACCACTTTTTGAAAACCTGTAACCGCGCGTAAATTTGGAACGTTTTTGCACGCGCAGTCTACCGTCGTTTGGATTTCACTGATGTTGGTCGTCTAAGGTAAGATTTCGCAAAGATTTTTTGAAGTTAATGTCGTACAATATTTGTAAGATGTTTATCTAGCCACAGCAGAGCTAAAAGCCGGACGAACTCCGAGAAAATCTAGTGTACAGCGCCCCCATAGAATATGTGGGGAATTTGCGCCATTGTTACGTGATAGGCTGAGTTGAACGGAGAGAGCCCAGTCGAGCGACGTTCAAGATTGAACTACCTCTTACTGAACTTAAATGGGAAGTAGTAAAGAATCCGAGCCATAGGCAGGGCCTGATCCAGGCCGTTTTTGAACCCGTTATAACGGGTTTGGGCGCCATGAATTTGGGCGCCCAAATGAGAAAAAAAAAAAAAAAAAAATTTGTTAGCAAATTCCCTCTGAACAGGCTGAAACCTATATTAATGCAATTACTATTGCCAAATATTAAGTTATCAGGCTGTATTTAGACCATTCAATACTCCCACAGCTTCCATGGGCTTCGACAGTCCCACATCGCGGCCTATTTCACTATAACTTATCACACTCTGCGCCAGGTAAGGGTGCCCAAACTAAAAGTCTAGATCAGGCCCTGATAGTAACCCGTGTGTAGAATGAGTCATGAATGAAGTTTGCCTAAAATCCCAACAAATTCAACTGTTTAACCTCCCCGAATGCCTCTTTACTACTCCCAATATTGAATAGTTGGAAAACGGTTGAATTTGTGCGGATTTTAGGCAAACTTCATTCATGACTCATTCCACACACGGGTTGCTATGGCTCGGATTCTTTACTACTCCCGAGATGAAGGGTGTCCGCTGGCTAAATTGTCCGGCTTCTATCTTCTAACCCAGCTAGGATATTTTTCTCCACCTTAAAGCAGGGCTTTGTGTTTAGCGTGAGTGATAGCTCACCTGCACACAAACACTCGCATAAATTCATGTCATGAGAGTGATTTTTAGCTCACGTAAACTGTCATATTTTATGTTGTATTATATTGCAACCACTCGCCTGACTTTCAAATACGCTCTCCTAAATATTTTGGGGTGAGCTATTTTTAGCTCGCGCACTAATTCTAAACACGAAGCCCTGTTAAAGATAAGTTTTCTTCCTTAGTTCCAATAGAAAAGGATATGAGAGGGACACTAATCCTCAGGACATTCTTAACCACCACATCGGCATGAAATTACAGTGCAGGGATTCCGCCAGAAAAAAAAATCTGGGTCCGCAAATACGAGGGAGCGAAGCGACCAAGTCTGAGGGAGCGTAGGCGAGAGTCGCGGCGGCAGAAGATTTTTGATAATTGCCGTTTAAATTGATGGCCTGAGAGAGCGTCTAGAGATGGATTTTATAATATAGATCAACAGCAGGAACGTCTGTTTAAAGTCCATTTACACTCTTTGCTATGTATGTATTACCGTGATAATTTGAACTTGGAAGCAGAAATCTTCCGGGACGGTCGCTAAAAGAGTCGATACGCGGACGTGGTGGAGAGCACATGGACAGATTTTGATAGTGAGAGCGGTCCAGCAAAAATTTCAGCCAAGTCGACACGATTATTTCAGTTGCCCACTATATCAAAAATAAAAACACTTTTGTCATCAAACTACATATTTTTGAAAAGAGAATCTCTTCAGCTAATCCGGAACGTTTAGATTGTCAGAATCGAACCAGTATTACGCGAGCTATGATCAAATAACCGGCCGAGTTTCCGTTTCTTCAGTCGAATTCAAAACGTTTCAGTCGAATACGCCGACCCTGAAAAACATCATGGCAAACAAATTTTTTTTTTTTTTTTTTTTTTTTTTACAAATTTTTTATTTATTTCAGATGGGGTACATGAGAAACAGTTTGCTGTGTACATACAGTAGTATATTCCTACGAAGTAGGCTACAGATCGCAAATTGTCCGGTAATGAGTGAGTGAGTCAGTCCATCCGAATCCTTTCGTCGGCAAAATAAGGAGAACCGTTGACATTATAACCTTGATTTTTGGCATGAACGAGCATTAGGGCATTGTTATCAGCTAGTTCTGATCTGAAATAATTCTGATTAAAATTAGATTTATAATTAACACTTCAGTATATTGTTATATATATGTAAGCTGTAGCCTGTGACGTGTATCCTATTTCACATCCAAACATGTCATCATTGCCAAGAAAACTGTGGTCCGTTTTGCTCCAGCGTTTTATCGCATTTAATGAGTAGGCCTATCAGTTACTCTCCGGCTAAAAGTACCCTACTGCATATACCCTCAAAAATTCAGCGCTGTTTGCACAACGAAGCTGAGGTGGTTTAACGGTTATCAATGAAGAAAATCACCGATCAACTGCCATAGAATATAATGTGAAACAAGGAAACCGGAATAGTACATTCATCAGATTGCCGATACCCAAAATGTGTTGTCTCATATTATTCAATCTGTTTCCTTTAATTAAAAAATTGTAAAATTAAATCGGCGATCGTTATTTATTTTGGAATGAAGGCGCATTAGGAGACTGTTACCAATATAAATACCCAGAATATAATCTTGCTCAATCTCACAAAAGGCATGTTATAAAGAGAACCTGTGGCTGTTATGGATGGTTGTACATATACCATATTATGATGAAACGTACCGTAGGGGAGGGTCACATCATATCTCAATGAAAATACGATCGAGTCCTAATGCCTACTCTACTTCGTAGGTCCTGTGACGTTAGTCACACTGCTCATGTATATAACATATGGTCGCAATTACACTTTTTGGTTGAGAGTCTCCTAATCAAGAAGTCTTTTCCATATTGTCCATCTCTTTTCAAAATCCTCTGCTCTACAGTTCATACTATAACATACTCTTTCTATTTGATAGTAATGAATTACTGAATTTTTAAAACCTATAATATTCGGTACCTGCCTCTTCTGTTTACATCTGTAAATAAACCATTTTGCTAATAAAAGAATGGTATTAATTGCCTTGTCAGTATTTCTTATTCCACCGAATATTTTGAACTTATTTGTGAAAAGAACAGTGCCACCCCCATCAGACGCTATCCATTCAGCGATACTATTCCAAAAGGGATGTACACATTCGCACTCAACGAATAAATGTTCTAAGGATTCTTCCTCTCGTTCACAAAAATCACATAAAGCTGTATTCTTTAGATTAATTTTCTTCAAAAAGGTATTTGTTGCTAGGATTCTATTTGTTATCCTGTATTGTAACCAAATTAGGTTGACATCTTCAGTACATGAAAAGGGCAGTTTGTGGATTAGTGCCCACTCCTCTTTCTGAATATCAAATGACTTTTCCCATTTCACCTCACTTTTTGGTTTGTATAACTTTTGCTGTATCAAAATTCCATAAAAAGGCTTACACCCCTTCTGTTTACTTGTCAGAACTGAAGTTGGATAGGGTCTGATTGGGTTTTCAAGTTTACTATATTTGAATGAGAAACTGTTCATGTACCATTTAACTGCATTTCTCACCCCTAGGAAAGTCACTATATTTGTTTTGAAATTAAATTTCTCCACAAATTCAACAAACGAAATTATTTCCCCATTTTCATTGATCAAATCATTAATATATCTCACACCACTTTCATACCAATGCCTATAAAAAATAGGCCTATAGCCAACCTGTATGTGGTCATTATTCCATAACGGTTGAGACAGCACATGATAGGAATGTTCATATTTTAAACATGGTAAAAATTCTGCCCAGGCACAGAACACATCTCTCCAAAACAGGTTACCGATTTTCTTACTTAGTTGTTTCAAAACTTTGGGGCCACATTCAGCTAAACAAAACGAAACATTCAATTGGTGGTACAAAATATTAAAAATTTTTGGAATCTCTCAGTAATAAACGTCTTAACAAAGTTATCTTTGTTGTCTTCATAAATTCTTCTATGTCTATCATTTTTAACCCGCCTTTCTCGTGACTTTGTATCAATTGTGTTCTTTTAATTCTGTCATTTTTCTTCCAAATAAAGTTGTAGATAATTTTTTGAAGGTTTTTGACTATGTTGTTTGGTGCATTTGGCAAGGTGAAAAAAAGATGGTTTAATTTGGGTAAGGCCAAAGTTTTGACAACAGTTATTTTACCCAAAACCGTAATAGACCTCTTAGACCAGTGTCCTAAAAGTCTTTGTAAATCCTTTATTTTTTCCTCAAAATTTATTTGGACCATCTCATCAAGGTTCTTGCTGAATGTGACCCCAAGCAGTTTGAAAGAGCCATTACTGTTACCTAATTTGAACCTCCTACTCAAATTTTCTGGATCATCCTGTAAGGAGCCCAGCCAGACCATTTGCGTTTATCCTTATTCACCTTTAAGCCCGACATCCTGCCAAATATTTCCAAAGTAGACATACAGGCCCCGAGAGAGGCTTTCGAACCATCCAAAAACAAAGTGGTATCATCTGCAAATAGGTTAACTTTATACTCCACCCCTCCAATTGTTATCCCTTTATTACATCATTTTTTCTGATTAAAAGAGCCAAGACTTCTGCGCATAGGATAAACAAGTAGGGTGAAAGTGGGTCGCCTTGCCTACAGCCTCTTTTTACGGGGAAAGCTTGGCTCAAGAACCCACATTGAATAATACTGGAGGTTATGTTTGTGTAGAAAGTTTCAATCCATTTGGTGAAAGAAGGGCCAAAATTGAATAAATTTAGTCCTCTGAACAAAATTATGCCCTCAGATGATCTAATAATATACCCGAATGGTGACAGTTGTTAACTTGACCTTCCAGAGCTTTTACTTTCATTTCCGTGGCCTGTGCTGGAAGAGCACTAAACACAAGAAATCTAGCTGGATGGACAGATTGTAGTCGCACACTGTTAGCTGAAAATGGAGTGCTATCATACCTCATGAAGCGGGAAATTTCCCACGTGCTTCAGAGAACCGTCAGGTCATTGTCCTAATTCCGGCAATTGCCGTCTTTTCAAACGTGAATTTCCACATGTGTTTTCATTGATATTCACGAAGGGAAGACTTGGAGGGATATAAAGTAACATTTTAAACCTTTAGCTACCATTTTACTTCTTAACAAGCAGACCAAAAGCAGGGCTTGTGTTTTGAGGCGAGTGATTGTATCCTTTAACCTTAATCACTCGCCTCAAAACACAAGCCCTGCAAAAGGGGGATTTTTATTTCATTCAGTGGTCAACGGACCCAAATAGACCCTAGCGGAATCCCTGCAGTGGGTACAGTGAGTGGGCCTACATATAGTTTCAGAATGAAGGAATTTGTTTGTGAATAAAAATAATAATATAGATATGAAGCTTTAAATTCATATTTTGGTGGAGCACAAGAAACAGGTATGCATCTTCAAGAAGTGAGATATATTGTATGAAGGAATTTAGCTGGCGGCGTTTGCCCTCCCCAAAAGGCAAAACCAATGTGGACCACAGTAAATTACAACTTACAATAATTAAAGATTTGAAACTGCGTATGTGTTTTGGGTTTTTTTGTCGGTATATTTGACTGCAAGTTAACAATATTCTTTGTCAAATTTGTAAATTGTTTGTGCACCTCATCTCAAATTTCAAAAATGAATCTCCAAATATTTTTTTGAATAAGAAATATGAGGCCTTTATCATGTTTATTCATCAGTTATCTTTCAAAGTTTTGTTTTTCAGCAAAATTTAATGGCCATATATTAGGACATTTGCATAATATAAAAAGTTTCCGAGTTAATAACTCTTTTTCTGTATTGACAATTTTTTATATACCTTCTAACTTTGTATCATGAAGGTCTTATTATTATTCAGTGTTTAATTAAAGATTTGAACTTCGAAAATTAAGATCTGGTGCACCAAAAAATAGACAAAGTTAAAAAAAAAAAAAAATTACAACCATATGTTAAATTACAACCATATATACAACCACAAGACACTGACAAATATACACATACATCTTCAGAACTGTGGATAAGTTGAGAGATCATTTTTTTTCAAAACTGATCTATTGTGCCTTAATGTTGGAATATGCTAAGAGTTGTTTCCCCTGGTATCTCAGACTGTCCCCAGTGGAGACTGAACTCCCATGAGAACTTTTAGACCCTTTTGGCTCCTTGAGCTGTACAGCTCTATCTGGCAAGAAAACAATCCCTCCCCACTCTCTGTTCACTGCTTTTATGGAGTTCGGCAAATAGTTTGAGTGGCGTGAAGAGCTGATCCACCTACAATCAGTCTTCAAAAGCAAACTGGGTCTTTATCACGATTGATCAAAGGAAAATGTTTTTTGGTAGGAAGGTATAGATCTTCTATATTAGGTGTCTCAACTAGATACTCTCCAGCAATATGTTGTGCCATATTTTTTTCTGAATAGTTTAATATTTATTTCATTGAAGTATTCGTACTGGTAGCTGAGATATGGCATTTCTAAGATTTTGGGGTCTAGCATGTATATGGTACGCAAATGAGCTATGACAATTTCACAAAGTAAACTAGAGATAATTAGACAAATAATTGCAATTATATTTATTTATTTTCATAATTTATTGAAAATATGCATATTCATCTTCGACCATTAAATATCACACAAGCCAGGCAACTGTGGTATGTACATGTATGGGTTATAGATTGCATGCATTTTTGCATTTTTCAAGTGAACATTACTAGGAGTTAAAGTACAGATGATGACCCTTATATGAATACTCCCTGGTCATTCAAGATCAAACCTTATCTAGTCGGGGGAGGTGAGGAGAGGCAGAATGAGTGGGTTTGTATTGATGTACACTATTCTTGTTACAAATGATCTGTGACACTGTGCATAGTCTTGACGCTGACACGTTGCTTCATTGCAGTAGCACAACAAAGTAGTAATTAAATATTGTTTGATAAAACCATCTTGGATACCTGTTACATGTATGCCTTGTTCACTATTCTGTTTCATTGTATTCATAGTGAAGAGAGATACAGACTTGAACAGTGAAGAAGAAACAAAGATTAAGGAGCAGTCTATTCTAGAGCTGGGGTCCTTACTCTCTAAGACGGGGCAAGCAGAAGGTAGGCATCCATTCCATGACCTTTATCAGATTGGAACCCCAGAAGCTTCAGGGTTGATTAATCATGGGGTCTGGACAATCCACATGCTAGAGGGCCAAATACAGCTTTCTAATTTGGGCGCAGATGTAACTAGTAAACAACAACTTTCCCAATGATTTGCAACCCACCAAGTGCATACTGCGGTCGAAACAAACCTAATGTTCTGGGTATTGCAGCAAGGGAGAGAAACCTGACGGGCATGATTTTTCTCAAAATGCAATTTTATAGATGGTTGTTCCATCATCAATTAAGGAAATTACAGAGCTAAATCATTTTACCAGGCTAGTTTTCTCCTGAAAGATGGAAAATCTCCTGAAACGGATATTTTCTGCTAGATATGAGAAATTATTGTATTCATTGTATTTATTGTATTCAATTTCTTGAATTTGAGCTTTATTGGGCTATTTTGTTTCTTTTGACGACTTTGTAATTTGTGCACCGGTGAATGGTGTGAAAATAGGCCTGAATATGCCCTTGACATTGAATTCTGTGCTTTAGATCAACAGCAAATCATTGGTTGAAATGCAGTCACCTACAGAGTTTCCTCCCCAGACAGGTAGCTCTCTCTATAGAGGAGGGTTGAAATTATTGAGGGGCTTTGTAAACGTTGGCTCGAGGCAGGGTTGAATACTGGAGTCAGTCTAAAGTATGAACTTGCAGTCTTCACATGATACTGTAGTGATCCAAATAGGACTCCTTCTTCTAACTCGAATAACGGGGAATATATGCATGGTGGCTGTGTGCAGTATGTGGGAACATGTATGTACAGTGTTAAACATGCCAATAGTGGACAGAGTAAATATATTTTATATTTTTATAGTAGTTTTCCCTGAGTGGCATCAACATATTCCAACTAAAGTTAACAATGACCTAACATGCCTAATGTACATGTACCTCTATAAACAAGTTGCTCGAGTTCTTCTCCATTGTTCCATAAGTCAGTATAGTTTTACAGCTACTGACAGTCGAATTACTTTATAGCGCTGGCCTCGTTGCCCAACTCACCCAGGCTCGAGTGTTCATTCATTTTGAACCCCTCTGCCTCAGGCGTTAACTACATGTACATGTATTACTTTCCTTGCTTTGTTCGGACTTGTAGAATTAGCCGGGCTCATCAAATTCACACGACCATTCCTGAACCATGTGAGTAAGGCAAAGGCGGCCAAATTGGTCCGAGCCCTGGTTGATCAGTTCCTTGATATGGAGGCTGCTACAGGCAAAGAGGTATGTACATGTGTTCTCGCTCTCCCCCTCCTCCGCTTCCTTCATCATGAATTTTCCCATAAATCATCATTGTCAATTTGTGCTTTGTGAATCACTCGTGATATGGTTGGATGAAAGTTGGCTTGACTTTTGGGGCCTCCAGCTAGTATTGCTAGGGGAGATAATTCATGATTTGTGTGACTATATTAATACCTGGCATATATCGGTCTAGAGTGGTCATGAATACAACAAATATTTGTACTTTTCTTTTAAATCTCTGAATATTAGATTACCATGATAAACATAATCTGATTATTAAATTTAAAAAAAATATATATATATATTAAAAAGATGTCATTTTAGCTAAACAAGAACCTGTTGATTTGACCTTATTTAATGATATGTCTAATGGTATGGTTTACTTTGTCAGGTTGGCCTTTGTCAGGAGTGTATTGAGTGGGCCAAAGATGAGAAAAGAACCTTCTTGAGGCAAGCATTGGAGGTTAGTGTAACATTTGAACAAATATCTGGCAACATAAGGGTTGAACTTGATTGGACAAGACCGGCTCGACCAACCAGATGATTCATGAGTCCTGGTGACCTATCAAATTATACAATTTACCCTGTGACACAGAAGAGTTCCTATCAGATATTGATTGGTGACCTCCTGTTCATCAAATAGAACAACAACAACAACCAGATTATCAGTCTCGTATTCAACATGTGACAAGGGAATCTGGGTGGAAGGCCATGCTCAGTAAACATTGACCAGTAGAAAGTGTTCAAACATCCAATCATAGCCTCTGCCATTTGGAAATAATGTCACTGTCTTTACTCGTAATATATCCAGGTTTCAAGAGGTATAACCTCGAATGACCATAACCTTTTCAGTATATCCGTCGAAAGACTTTGATTGTAAAATTAACAGCTCATTACATCTGACTATAATTTACATCTAGGTTGAACTTTAGGACTGATTTATTTCTTAAATAACTTACATATAAATGTACTTGCATGTCTATATGATTACAGGCCCGATTGATAGCCCTGTATTATGATACTAAGAATTACCAAGGAGCATTATCACTGGGTGAGTATAGAGACAATCTTCCATAATCATTGTACACAGTGGTGACTGGATGTCTACAAATAAAAAGTATTTGTCACGGTGTGTCAGGGGGAATTGTTGAATCAGTGGAACTGTTTCGTTTCATTTTTATACGCCCGCTCAAAAGGCGGACGTATTATGTGATGGCGGTTTCCGTCCGTCCGTTCGTCTGTCTGTCTGTCCGGTTCTCGTGTCCGGTCTATATCTGGGACAGTTTCCTATCCACAGCTCCAATTTTTGGTGAGTGGATACCCTACGGGGAGACGACGTGTCGCGTACCAAATTGAAGGTCAAGGTCACAGGTCAAAGGTCACGGGCCTAAAAAACAGGAAATCACTGAAGTGTTCGTGTCCGGTCTATATCTGTGAACGTTTTCTAGCCACAGTTGCAATTTTTTGTGAGTGGATACGCCAGGTGGAGACGATGTGTGGCGTACCAAAATTGAGGTCGAGGTCAGAGGTCAAAGGTCACTGTTGCCAAAAATCAGGAAATCATTGATCGTTGACAGTTTTCTATCTACAGTTCTAATTTTAGGTGAGTGGATGCCCTAGGGGAGGGACGATGTGTTGCATATTAAATGTAGGTCAAGGTCAGAGGTCAAAGGTCAGTGTGATCGAAAAATCAGGAAATCGTTAAAAATTTCTAATTTTTTGTGAGTGGATTCAATAGGCGGAAATGAAGTGATGCATACCAAAAATTAGGTCAAGGTCAAAGGTCACTGACCCCAAAATTAGAAAATTATTAAAAATAACATTTTTGGTGTCCGTAGATAAATTAGGGGGACACAATGTGTCACATACCAAAATGTAGGTCAAGGTCAAAGGTCAAGGTCACTGTGACCCAAAAATCGTGAAATTGTTAAAAATCATGATTTTTTGTGTCCATTGAGAAATTGAGGGGAGACGGTTTTGTCATGTACCAAAATTTAGGCCAAGGTCAAAGGTCAAGGTCACTGTGACCCAAAATCAGGAAATCATCAAAAATCATGATTTTTTGTGTGCATTGATAGATTGAGAGAAGACGATGTGTTGTGTACCAAAATTGAGGTCAAGGTCACTGTGACCCCAAAATCAAGAAATCATTAAAAGTCACATTTTCATATGCCTGTTTAAGATGAGGTCGTGTAATGCGATGTTGCGTTCTGTCCATTCATCCATTAACATTTGTTGTCCATGCGATAGCTCTAGTTTCAAGGTATGGATTGGTACCAAACTTTGAGTATACCTTACTCGCATGGCAAAGTGGAGCCATACATATGACATCAATTTGTCAAAGGTCTAGGTTGCAGTCCCCCAAAACTGAATCAAGCTTAGCTGACTAAATGTGTTGGAATATTGTTGGAGTATTCGAAGTTCTTTCCCGTGCATTTATATGGTATTGCCCTGTGGAGTTGTCTCCCATGTTTGAAACGCTTCATTTAGTTAAACTGTTGTGAAATAAAAACCATACATTTACTAATTTAACGGGGAGAGGAATCCTTTATGAACTTCACACCTGTTTATTAACTAAAGAACAAAGGGTTACTTCATCACTTTCTTCTTCCTTCGTGAAAAATTCTCTCGTCTGAAAGGAATCCATTTGCAGGAAAACTACTATTTTCTTGTGTTTGACTATTGTCGATTTCAGTGTGGGATATGTGAGCTCTCAGCTCTTGCTTCAAGGTCAACTAGTTACCAAGAGTTAAGCTCATTTTAGTTTATCATTCAATATAAGATGTGATATTTGTTACATTCTCATAAGCAAAAAATTGTAGACCTTTCTCTGGATTGCTAGATCAATTGGAATCAAGGCTATTAAAAAACCTTGAAATTTGAACCAATGTAATTCCAGATATACGGCGTATATTGAAGCCCCTTGGGCTCTTGTTTTTTTTTTTCATGGACATGCTGTTGATTAGAAAATCTCCTACAGAAGGGTGCCCAAAAACATACACACCTTTTATTGTTTTCTGGTAATTTGGGATCCGATTGGCTAATGGTTTGAGCTCTCGCCTCAGAAATGGGAGATGCTGGGATGGAGTGAGTGAGTGAGTAGTAGGGTTTAACGTCGTTTTCAACCTTGTTTCAGTCATATCATGACGGTGCCTACATGTGCCAGAACACGAGAGTGCTCACAGTTTCTATTACCCTGGACACTGATCAGCCCAGCCAGTACAGCACCCGGTTGCTGGGATGGATCCTGGGCTTAATCATACCCCAGACTTAAAACATGTGACTTGCTACTGCCTCATGGTTATCTGCATTAAGAGGATAGATCAAAGACAGGTTGACCCGGTGTCAGGATAATGTGACTGGGTGAATATTTATGTCTGCCTATGACATCTTGCTTCGGTGAGAGAGCACTATTGAGTAGTGCCAATGGGGTTGCTCTGTAGGCACACCATTCTGCCGGCTGTGTAATACATTTCAAGTCCGGGGCAAACTTGTCATCTGCTGTCTCAATCTTTTTGAGTGCTTGAGTATCCATCATAGATCCCGAAAGTTCAACAGCTTACAACTCCGATCAACTTTTGACTTAAGTGAAAAAAATCTGAGTAAGTTTAATCTTTGTCTTGAATGAAAGGGACACGATGATGTAATGATAGCCTACAAATGTGAAATAATGAGTATTTAGTTTTAAAAAAAAGATCATCGAAACCGACCACATTTCATGGCTTGAAATATTCAGTTCACTGTATGTTGGTGCAGATTTATTTGATATCAGATGCAAGGGGAATTACTCTTCTTTCTTCCTGTAAAATTGGTTTGTCTTGCAGTCACAAAATTAAGCTGATATTTTTTTTGTACAAAAACAGTAAAAACGCCTCCTTCTGGCCGAGATAACGCCTCCTTCTGGCCGAGATAACGCCTCCTTCTGGCCGAGATAACGCCTCCTTCTGGCCGAGATAAATGCATCTGGCACATCCAAGTAATCTATCTTCCCCACCAGCCTTTTGATTAAACTAAAGTTGTGTCCTGCTCTTTTCTCGTTTATTAACATAATTTTTGTGCATGCGTTTTAGGTACGGTAACTTTCGAATTTTATGAAATGGTGTTTTGTCCAGTGATAAGGATCATAAAAGAAAACTTGGGTGTAAAATTAGATAATTTTGGGGGTATGTTTTAGCTTGGAGGGATGGAGACCCAATTATTCATAGTTGAGGAAATACTTTGCCTGTGATAGAATTTGTTTTTGTTATTTACAATATGATATGTGAGAAAACTGACCATGTTTAAATGTGATAATTTTCCTAGGCTCTAACTTGCTACGTGAGCTCAAACAGTTAGATGACAAGGCCTTACTAGTAGAGGTGCAGTTGTTAGAGAGTAAGGTCTACCATTCTCTCAGTAATCTACCTAAGGCTAGGTAAGTACTGTACACTGTCTACTAGATCTTAATGTGGGGAACGATTGGGGGGGGGGGTGGTATGTCTTGATGGGGTAGGGAGATGGATGGGTGAGAGGATGGAGAGGGGTTAGTAACCTACAGAAGGCCAGGTGAGATGGTCTCTACTAAAAAATATGGTGTGGTGATGTTGCGGGGGAGGTCTGGTGAGTATCCTGACCAAGGTATGATAGACTGTGTAATGGTGCATATTGTGGATGAAGCGTGTGTGTGTGTGGGGGGGGGGGGGGGGGGGGGGCAGTTGAAGGTGATCACAGTATCCTGTCCAAAGTATGATCAGGTGGTGTAATCTAGGACAGTTTTTCGGGAGAGAGGGATGGATGATTGTTCAAGGTGACAGTGTCTACTGTGCTAGTAACATATGATGTAGGGGGAGGAGATATCTGTTGATTGATACAATCTGATTATAACTCAGACTTAATAACCGCTCCTCTGTCGAACATGTCGCTAATTAAGATCTGGGACAGTCCCTATAACAAATCCGTCAAATGAACTCCGAATCAAATAGTTTCCGGGTCAAATAGTCGCCCAATGAGACGCCTCCTAGTATAGCGTGTCAGCTTATCTCCTAATATTAACTTAGCGATGCAGTTATGAACTGATTTTATGAAACAAAATAACTGACCTATATATCCAGCAGTGCAAGAAATATCCCTTGATCTGTTCACCTGTTGTGTCATTGAAGAGAGCAAATAATAATCTTCGGTGATCGCTCATGGACTGAAGTCGAGAGCAAGAACTTCGTCAGCTGCCGGAGTTTGGATTTTTCTGCGCCTCGTCCGTACAATCGGCAACATAAAGATTTCCCGTAGCTGGTAGGAAGAACGGCTATACAGTGTCTTTTACGTTAGCATGCAAGAAAGCATCTGCAGTTGCTCCAGCTTTAATGCGGGCACGTCAAATTCATGGCACACCATAATTTTCGATCTCGCCTTGAATTTAGGCACCTGTTCGCCTGCTGAGGCTGGACTGTGATTGGTCACCAGTCTGACATGCACGACAGATTTAAGCTAGGGACTGTCCCAGATCTTAATTAGCGACATTTCAGATAGAGGAGTGGTTATTAAGTCTGAGTTTTAATCAGATTGATGATTGATACTGCTTGGTCTGTAAACAGTAGGTATAGCTAGATTCCCAGGCGGCATGACTGCTGCAAGAGCAAAGTACTTATGTTTTTAATACATCCCATAATATTATGCTTTTCAAATAGAAACATTGAAAACTGAAACTTTGGTGCTCAGCATTAAGAGCATAGATCAAGGACTGATTGGGTCGGTGTCAGGATAATTATCTGCCTATGGGATGGTGCATCACATTGACTAAAAAGAGGCTGCATTGGGATCTTCCACATATTGGCACTGGCATAACTAAAAAAATTGATGAAAGTGAAAGTAAATCCTACTCCATCACTCCAATAATGATACCTTGAATATCAGTAAACTACATGTACATGCGGGTATACATCTAGTGATGTAAACATACTGCTATATAAACATCTAATGCTTGAATGATTGTTTTGTTTTAGGGCAGCATTAACGTCCGGAAGAACGACAGCTAACGGGATATACTGTCCTCCTAAACTACAAGCAGCATTGGACAACCAATCAGGTACAGGGTGCATTATGTTGTTATTCTTCACTCCTCTTTATTTCACCAAATACTTCCCTACGCAAGTGATCTTCACTTCATGGAAAGCTATAATGTATATCTTATAATTTATGGAGCATTTTTAATCACAGGCTATGTTGTACAGAGATTGATTCAAGCAATGTCGAAACGAACAGCTTGCATGTAGAATTGTATTACTGCATCAGTTTTCCATAAAAGATGGATAAATTTGGTTTGTGTGAACGAGAATTTTTTTTTAAAAAACCCTCATCACTTTTTCCCCAAAAAGTACCCGTGGGGCTAAAGATTAAATTGCTATGGAAATTGTTAATTGCCATTCTTGCCTTATTGCAGGTATATTACATGCTGCAGACGAGAGAGACTTCAAAACAGCCTACTCGTACTTCTATGAGGGTTTTGAGGGCTATGACTCTGTAGACAATCCTAAGGCAGTAGTGACTCTCAAATACATGCTTATGTGCAAGATCATGTTAAATCTGTGAGTAATGTTCATGCTAGGCACTTAAGGCAACACCGATTTTTACCCTTCGGCCATTTTGGCCACGGGGTATTGTCGTCGCCACGTACATACGTCCGTCCGTTAACGCATTTTAGGCAAAACCGCTTGAGATTTAACCACTAAATTTTCAACACATTTATCTAGTGCTTAAGTCAGATGCCTATCGAAAGTGGCTCCCCTCGGCTCATATTTTACAGAGATATGCCCTTTTTCAGATATATTAATTTCTATTTGTGTCCTATATGCTTGAATGTGACCAGCTATATCTGCAGAACTGTGTTCGTACAGCTGCTATATTTTGGAAACTTATATATATTGTTGTATTCTACAAGCCAACAAAGGAGTACTCGCCTCGGCTTATGGAGTTATGCCCCTTTCGCATGTAATAATCTCCGATTTTGTTATCTGTAGCTGATTGTACAAAATCTGCAGATCCGTGTTCGGTACAGCTTGTTCGTCTCGATTCTGCTTATTTGTCTCGGTTCTTTTTTTACAGAGTGCTAAGTCAGACACCTATCGAAAGTGGCTTCTCTCGGCCCATAGTTTACAGAGTTACGCCTCTTTACAGATATATTAATTTCTATTTCTGTCTTATATGCCTGAATGTAACCAACTACCGGTATATCTTGATCATCCCACATAGAACTATCTCTTCCTCAATTCACACTACACATGGGTCTCAATCACTTAGGGAAAGCCGAGAGGATTTGATCATATCAATCTCATGTTATTTTTGTTTCATGGGCAAATTTTTTTTCTTCCCAAGATTGGAGGCGACAATAAAAATGGACATTTTGCTACA
Organism: Hanleya hanleyi; assembly: GCA_036873755.1. Taxonomy (NCBI): domain Eukaryota; kingdom Metazoa; phylum Mollusca; class Polyplacophora; order Lepidopleurida; family Hanleyidae; genus Hanleya; species Hanleya hanleyi. The sequence continues at coordinate 34,382 of JAVTVY010009607.1, forward strand.
CCAATTTTATTACCCCTCGGGCAAATTTTGCGAGTACCCATTACAAACAGGATAATGCACAAAAATTGCAAAATCTTGTGAAGACTGAATATTTTGCTCAGAAGTATATCCTGAAGAATTCAAATAAGATGAAATGTTTGATTGAGAACACCAAAACTGCTGCTAACATCATTGACCACTGACAGAATGACATTAGCTACATCTTGTTTTTGTTCATCATTCATTGTGGGTCTTGTTGTGGTAATTGTATACAGTTTAGATTATTAGCTTCTACAAACAAAAATTAAACATTAAAGTGTGAGTCTGTCATAGATGTCAGATCATAACAGGACATAGTGGTCTATTTTATAATAGTGTATGCCACTTGCTGGTGCCATCAGAACAGCTCTGTTGTAACAGGATTAATTTTGTGCAAATAGGGGATTCAGACTCGAGTAATCTTCTATAATAAATTCCTTGCTTTCTTGACAGAATCCGGTGGGTTTATTAGGTACACAAGGTAACAAAAATGTTAATATAAGTTGTACTTCGACACATAGCTGCTCTGAAATTATATTTTATGCAGTATGTGAACACATGAGAATAGTAACGAATGCCGACTTCACGGAAAAGGATGTGACTGCGAGAGTGTTGAAAATTGGGGTAACCTGGAACCAGAACATGTCCAGTGATAGCATGAGATTAGTAATATCAGGACCTTGCATATGGTTGAAGCCAAACCCTTTCTTGCACAACTGAACAGTTTGCTGCAACTTCTGTAGTTGCATCTGCTACATGTACATGGCAGCGTGACTAATGTTACAGGAGCTACGAAATAGGGTAGGCATTAGGACTCCGACGCGCACTGAACTCTTGGAAAACTCCCGCCTCAAGTTGAAATCCTTCCTATATTAAGATGGGCACAGCCCAAGTCAGAAATTTTCATCAAAAGTAGGTCAGCTCAGAACTTGCTGGTAACAGTCCCCTAATGCACCTTCATGCAAAAAATCAATGTTCTAATGTCAACGGTTCTCCTTATTTTTCGACGAAAGGATTCAGATGAACACGCTCACTGACTACCGGACAATTTGCAGATGGTAGCCTACTTCGTAGGAATAGTAAATTTTAAAAAGAGACTGAAACGGGTCATTACAGTATACAGTTATAACATGTGTATTTGTATTGTTGTTGACTGTATTTTACAGAGCTGATGAAGTACAGGCCATAGTGAGTGGTAAACTGGCTCTGAAGTACGCTGGCCCAAACATTGATGCCATGAAGAGTATAGCTCAAGCTAGCCATAAACGATCGCTGGCTGATTTCCAAAAGGTCAGTGTCAATCATTGAAACATGGATAGTTTTATATGATATGTTGGAAAAAACAGGGTTGGATATGAAACATGAAGATATAGTCTGATGGGAGGCGGAGGAATGTGTAGTAATGTAATGGGTAATTAGGTCCAAAATCATCTTAACCAAATTTGAAAAAGGACTATTTCTGGTGTACAGTCTAGCCTCACTATGAGGTGCCTCAAAAATCAGGTGCTGATTCTGATATAATGTGGGTGCTATGGTGTCCCTCAAATTAATAAATGCTTATTATTTTAGACCTATTATAAGGCTGAAAATCTATAAGGTGGTTTAAGTTTTGTCCCCCAATAACAGCGTTATAGCGGGGTTACACTGTATATCCCATGGAATACTATGCAGTGAAAAGCATTCCTTTACTGAGATTATGGGCGCAATGTAAGTATTCTATTCAAGAAATATCAGTATTTTTGCCATTTTGAATAATAAAACAAAATTTCAATAGCGGATCCATATCTGATAAAATAGATATTGAGTGGTGGGGCTTAGTATGAAGTGGCATCTGTGCACCCATGTACATGTTTATGGAACGTCCCTTAGACTGGGCATGTCTGCCAGACATTAATCCTCAAATGATATTCTGATTTTCATATAACCTTCACTGATCTGTGTGGAAGAGTTGTTTGGTTGTTGATGTGAATATCTTACCTCCATTACAGACCCTGTCCACATATAAGACTCAGTTAGTGGATGACCCCATCGTGAATGCCCACCTGAAGACTCTGTATGACAACCTATTGGAACAGAACCTCTGCCGAATCATCGAACCCTTCTCCAAAGTGCAGGTTTGTATTTACGAACTGCTTCAGGTGCTCGAATATTACAATAGCCCACATTACTGGTATCAACATGAGCTTTTATAGGAATCCCCGATTAATTCCACCCTTCAGGAATGATCAAACTTTACTATTGTATCACTAGATTCTCTTTGGGTGGGGTTTAAGGTAGTGTGGGTGGGGTTTAAGGTATAGTTTTATATGCGAGACTGAGATCTGAAGTTTGAATTTTCTAAATTTAAGTAACCATAAAAATATTACTTACGATTGGACATGTTGGTTTGTTTTTTGTTTTTTTTTTTGCTCGACATACTCCCAAGCTTGATTGAATCATTTTCATACACAAGCCGAATTTTCTGTTCAGACTTCGAATTAGCCTCGATATATGAGCCCAACGAATTTGAATTTGGAATGAGTGAGTTATTGATGAGTAGGAATGATGCAACTACTGAGAGGAGACATTACCATACACACAGTAGTTTGGTAAGTTCTGATTGGCTCGTCTCTGGTTTGTAGATGAAATTTACACCTCTGAGGCTGAGGGCTGTTCCATTTAAAAAGATATGGGAGGGGTGGAAGGCAGCTTTGAATGATACCCCACCACCCATAGAAATTTTATTGACCTTCCAAATGTTGTAACATGGATTGAAGGGAATTTCCTCCCATGACCCATAGAATAATATATTGAGTGCCTTCCTCCCCTCCCATACCTTTTCAGGGCGCGAAATGTTCGGGTGTCCACCTGTCGATGACAGGTAGTATTTATGTGCGACAGGTAAAAAAAATAAATGACTGTCGCATGCGACAGGTAGAGATTCGGTCAATAAAACAGAAATATTGTCCGCGTACTTTCGCCATCGTTTGTCAATGTCCGCCACGAAAAGGGCCAATTTGATTGAACGTGCACGGGTGTCCCCGATTCTGAACCGTTTTCGCAACTGCGCATGCTTAAAAGGCTCGGGCGTACACAATTCAGTGTGTGATGCTTTACAGCCCAGTCAAGAAGACGAGACTGCATCGCAAGCTGGCGAGGGCATTTCAAGTACAACAAACGAGCCGATAGAAGCATCTCCGACGCCGGCAAAAAGGAAACGAGTGTTCAAATTTAACACGTACAACATGACAACTTCTCTTTGTGTTAATATTTTATTTAGAAACAGTTACAGCAAGCCAAATACAAGTTAGTACAAGACGTGAACAAATAGAATAATTTCATCACTATTCGCATATATATATATATATAATTATTGTGTACAGGTAGAAAATAGAGGAGACAGGTGGAAAAAAAAATTACCTGTCCCATGAGACAGGTGGAAAAAATAAAACATTTCATGCCCTGCTTTTTAAATGGAACAGCCCTGATCTATCAAGGCTTCTTCAGAGTGTCGATGGAGAAATAGGATAGTGCATGCGGATAGAGGGATTGGTTGTTTGCTTTGCTAATGTGTGTATGTTCTAATGTTAACTTTTCTTTATTGGGGCACAGGTTCAACATGTGGCTAACCTAATCAAACTATCAGTGGTAAGTACCCTGAATGATTTCACTTCAAAACGCCATTTACATGGCTACATGGTATACATGTACATAAATCCATCCTCTTAAGTTTTTTTAGTTAATTGAAGTTTTCAAGTGCCGTCTGTCTCACATTTCAAGTGTCATACATTTGTTTGGCAATTTAAGGTATGATAGTACTCCATTTCCAGCTGACAGGCTTCGTCTTCAGTCTGTTCCTAAGTGGTCTCCAACTCGGGGCCTTTATCGTGAGAATAGCCGAACCTCTCTAACCATTCAGCCACCGAATTTATACTTCACACATGCACTCGTTAATACCTAGAAGAACTTTGGTTTGTGTTTGATGGTTCCTGCTCCTCTTTTGTGCTTACCGCTCTTCAGTGCCGAAGGAAGAGTTGAGTATGCGGTAAACCCTGCAATCAAAATATCAACCACTTTAGCATGTTTAGTACTGAATAAGTAAATAGTTTCTAGCATAACTTCTTACCCTATTTCGGTATGCTTTACTGGGCAATATCTTGCAGCCAATTTTTCCCAGATGAGTAAAATTCCACAGCATGATGCATCTAGACATGGTTTGTATATTCACTCAAAATGCACATGTAGGTCAAATTCACCATAAACGAAGTTCAACGTAACACTGATAGTTTTGGTGTTGAATTATGATGTAATAGAGGCCATTTCCCATATGTTACAATATTACAAGCCCAACAACATTGTCCTATTGTGTTTTGATAATACCATGTAATAAGGTATTGAAGGTTTTTTTTCATCCTTATTCTTTCATGTAATCCTCTCTAGATAAAGGGGTTCATAGACATAAAAAAATTCAGTTTTTACCCCTCGGCCAACTTTGGCCTAGGGGTATTGTCGTCATCATGTACGGCTGTCCGTCCGTCCGTACGTCCGTTACCGCGATATCTACAGAACCATTTCATGCATGGCAACCAAACTTGTTACATCTATTTATCTTCACGTAAATCAGAAGCCTATCGAAAATGAGTCATCTCGGACAATATTTTTTGCAGAGTTATGCCCCTTTTTACAAATAAAAATCCATTTATGATTTGTTATTGTGATAATTTCAGAACCGTTCCATATACAACATCCTAACGTGATACAGTTGTTTCTCTTGACCTGAACTAGATGCCTATCGAAAATGAGTCATGTCAGAAAGTATTTTGCAGAGTTATGCCCCTTGTCTAATAAAACCCACTAATTCCTATGTTAAATTTGCATATAATTTCTATATCATGTTTGTATACTATCACATTTATTTATTGATTGGATGACTGATTTATTGATTTATTCTCTTACACAATGCGAAGAATGCCTGCAAATCTGTTTTGATTTTTTTTTTTTCAAAGAAAGTACACTTACAATACCAGGGGTAAATATTTCTTCCCACAAGCCAATCAATTGGTAGAGACACCCTTACATTATAATAGCTGGGGTTCAGAGCCGAGGGGTTTCGATAGCGCAGCTTCAGGTTTTCTCGCTGAATTGAGTTTTGTTCAATCAATATTCAGTTCTTCTAGCATTTTACCCCTTCATGTGTAATATTCTAATACATTAGCAATACATGTTGCACTTTTGCCAGAATTAAGTTTTTCATAAGTTTACCTTGATTCTTGGCTTCTCTTGGCTTGAGTTTTTGAGTGAATTTTACAGCCTATTAATGGTAGTAAGATGTGACTTCTATGAACCCCTGAGATACTGTGCACATTTTCACTGCTCTGGCTATGTTGCCAAAGGTATGCACTACTCAAGGCATCATTTGGACAGTAGTTTTGAAAATCAACCAGTCAATCTGACCATGTACCATATCAAACCTGGATATTTCCAATAGCTCCACTGTCAAAAAAAACTCAGTTATATCCCAATGTTACCACAGTTTGAATTGAATCATAGTGATCGGACCCGTCTATTTATTTTAAGAGTGTGGGGTGGGGGGGTCTGTGTTTATTATCGGGCTTCCATTTGTGTATTTGGTTGGATGTTTCAAGATGTAATCAGCCATGACAGAACATTAAACATTTATAATCAATGTTTCTATTTGTTACTAAGTCAAACCTGCTTGAATTAAATGCCTTTTATCTCCGATTAAATGCACAATCAAACGTAGAAAAACGGAAGTTAAAAGAAAAAATCAACTCCCCTAGGAGTTGTCTGCCCCTAGGAGAGCTCTCCTATTCAATCCAGCGTGGTTACTATAAAGGTCATTGTAAGCCTTATTCCAATCCTCTTTCTCAAACCGAGACCAGTAGTGTACAAGGCCGCGGTACGAGGGGAAGGAAGGGAGGGCACATTAAATTCAAGCAGGTTTGACTTAGTAACAAATAGAAACATTGATTATAAATGTTTAATATTTGCTTCCTAAGTCTTAAACCTGCTTGAATTAATGCCTCAGTACCAACATATGGAGGTGGGAACCTCGGTCTTGAAGTAGTTCCAAAAGTAGGCTAAGTAACCGCTGGAATGTCACAGAAAAACATGGTATGTATTAGCATGAAGCAATCAATCAATCAACAATTTTAAACCTGGTCAAGGACGAAAAGGTTAAAATGTGAATAAGATACAGTTGTACTTATCTTGATTGCTACATCCATGTAGCTGTGCTTGTGGTGTGGAATTAATTTCAACCGAGAAGAGGGACCCCCGCCACAAAGGAAAAAAGGTGGGTCTACTCGGGAAGCCATCTATACCAAGAAGAGGGACCCCCGCTACGAAAGATTAAGGGGTCTACTTGGTAAGGCTTTCTGTATGCAAAATCTTGGCTGTTCCTAAGTCCGGGTGAAGCAAATAAACAGGCCGTGCCTAGAGGTCGCCAAGCCACACCACTCTCAGTCCACAAACGTCTACGTCCAACTTGCTTCTTGGGAGTTGATCGTAGATGACGCAGCTGAGATCATGAGAAGGAAGTCAGATTCAACCTGTAAGACACAATCAAAACCGCAATTAAGGTAAAGATCACACTCACCATGGAGTCAGGCATCTTAGAGTAATGATTTAGTGTCCGACATCTCTTAGAGGATCCAAGGTCGTCCATCTGACTTATTTCTTCCTTCAATATGTGATCAATCAAATGTGGACCAATAGTATGAATGAGATGAGATGATACAGCAATTTGCAGATTTGCTGCGATGATACAAAATGCCGCCCCCCCCTTTTTTTTTTAAAAATTTAGTTGACCACGTGCTGGGCATCTATACGCGGCCCAAGCGTGGTCATCCTATCCGACTGGACTGATATCTCTCAGATAGAAATTGGTGAACGTGGAGTTCGCCGTACAGACAAGACTGGACAATGTCAAGGAGGGGCAGGTTCTTCCATAAATCTCAACAAAAGAAACCTGGCCGGTAAAGCCGAGGGTAATATGGAGTAGTAATAGAAGATACTAATCTAACTTATCTTTTGAGTGTCTTCCCTTAAAAGGGTAAATCATGGATATGATACAGAATATACTTATTCTTGAGTGCCTCCATCCATGTAGCTGTGCTCGTGGTGTGATATGTAAACTCTACCAAGATGTCAGGATCCTCTACCACTCGGGTTGTTAGGTCTTCTTGGTCTTAGAGAGCGCCAAGCCACGCCATTCTCAATCCACCAATGACTTACGTCCAACTTGTCTTGTGAGATGAGCGTAGGATACACAGCTGAGATCATCCAGAAGAAAGTCAGTTTCAAGCTGAAAGACACAAGCAAAACCGTAGTTAAGGCAAAGATTAAAACTCTCAAAGTGTCAGACCACTTAGATTGATGATTAGAGAGTCCATGGTCGTCTATCCGACTTATTCCTTCCTTCAAAGACGATCATGATGACAAGTTTTAAAATTGAAACATACTTGAGACAATTGTTGGCTTGGAGAACCCGGGAATCGATTCCGGTACCTCTCGCCTGCAAAGCGAGCGCTCTACCATTTGAGCTAGCTTCCCTGGAGCAAGATGGCTGCCTTGCTGCAATGGTGACAAATTCTGCCCCCCCCCGTCTCTTCTTGAAAGAACTAACCACGTGCTAGGTAGCCCTTAGTGGCCTAAGCGTGGTCACACTATCTGACTGCACTGACATATCACACAGATAGAAATTTGTGAACGTGGAATTTGCAGTCCAGATACAAGAACTGGACAATATCATGAAGGGACAAGTTCTTCCATACAGACCATGTGTAGCGATGGTACGAAACACATTAGAAGAAGTGGAAGCCAGTAGTGGGGGCGTCAATAGTACATCTACCTTCTGGCAATTGATAAGACTATTTTATGGTCTTCTACAACTACGCGGCTTTTTTAAATATCAAGCCTTGCTGACCGGCGAAGGGATATGATAACCGTAGCCGACGAAATCGGTACGAGTAAGATAGTGACGGAAGGCACAAACAGGATCTGGCAGAAGATCGACCCCGAGGCCATGTACAAAGTCTGACAACGCAGTAATGGAGTACGACGTTGAGCGCACGGACCTGAACGAACAGACTCATTTTTGGCAATAAATTCAGGAATGGGCCGAAAAGAATGCAAGACCAATCCGCTGTCCAGGTCATAGAAGATCTTTCAAGAGCATAAAGATGAGACACTCTGGACGTCAAAGCAAACGCCGCCACAAAGGCCGTGTCATAAGACACAGCTTTATAGACGCGGACTCAAAGGGTTCACAAGATGGTAAATCAGGTCACACAGAACCACACCGAAATCCTATTTCGGTAAAAGTTGGCGAGTACAACGCGACTGTAATGCGAAGGCGCGAATAAGCGCAGAGATATAATCGTTAAGGCTAAAGTCGGTACCAAAGGTAAGACGTAACACGCTAGCCAGAGCAGATCGATAGCCCTCCATGGTGCTAAAATGAAACTCCCTATCCTGGTGAAGGTGAAGGAGGAAGTCAATGCGAGGGAAATAGAATCGGGGACGGTATCACGTCCTCGGCACCAGGACCAATATAGGAACGTAGCAAGTAAGGTCCTACGTATAATAAACAACCTTAAGGTTGATGACAGAACCATAAAGTCAAAGTCTAACCATTGGTGTAACGGTCTATACAGGAATAAAGTACTTGATGGAGAAAGCCGGAAAAACTGTCCAAGTACACCACGAAAACATTGTGTTGTTTAAGCACAATCCTAAGGTAAATGGATCTCAACACAATGTTTGTGTGTTAAAGTCAACATGGTTCATTGTTAAAACAACACTGTGCTGAATTCAATTAAAGGTGACTAGTCCGTCATTCACATTCCCGCCGTCGTCCTCAGAGAATATCCACGTCCATAATCCAAAGACCTATTCCATATAACAGTATTTGACCAAATACTGCTGATTGTAATACAATTTTGATATTCTGAACTCCAGACTGGAAACAACAAGGTCTGGACAGGACTCTCTTCGTAGAGTAACGACGAACCTAAGTAAATCACAATGTGAAAAACCCGAGAAGAATTGATACAAGTGGAAAGATGACGCCAAACGAACGGACTTCCCCTCCCGCCGATGACCGACGATGAAGAATCAAAGGGGTGCCGATGAATGGATATAAAATATGCATCTCGCAAATGAAGAAATGACGTGACAAACGGCGTTATGGCGTACCGGAAACGTCTAACCGATGTAATAGAACGACGCACAGGTGTATGAGAGACACATGACGGCGTAATGAACATGCCGTCAAAGGTGTAATAGGAAAGCGTAATGTGAAAAATGCGAGAAACGTTGTATATGATAAACAACGTAGTGATTTCCCAATTCACAACAACTTAATGTATATACATGCTCAAACTGGAGCAGGATACAAACTTATAAAAGTACACGACGTAACCGAAGGGCGTTGCAAACAGTAACCCCGAAGTCGAATGTAATAAATTTTCCTTCTCTTTAAACGCAGTAGAGATGAACATATTAAATGTTTGTAGCGTTAATCACCAAATGTAAGCTCAATGAGATAAATGGGATTATGGATCTTTGTGTCAGTGAACATGAAATAATGTGTCAATGAATATGGTTACATTATGACCTCTCCCGATGTAATTTGTCTCCTGTACATGAAATTCAGTACTGGAGTTTTATATGGAGAGAATATTAAACATTTACAAGAATGTTACTATCAATAACCAAAAAGTCACACAATCGACATCCAGAACAAAGATTTTTCCAGGAAACCAAAACAAATCCTTAAAGGATTTTTAAATTCCCGAAGAGAGGAAAAACATTTAAGGTCTCTCGCCGGCAGGAGGTTATTCAAAAATTTTGAATTTGAAATGACCTAACACGAACAAATTTGTCGAGAAGCGGAAGAACAGTAAGAACATTACTAAAGAGCAGTTTGATGCTCTAGTAGACTGTACTGGTAATACAAACTTGGTAGAAAGAAACCATAGAAGACTTCACGACTTACGTGTCCTCAGGCTTAAACCTTGGCCGGACCAATAGATTCCCACTCACGCTAGTTAAATTTTAAAATTTTCTCATAGGGAAGAAATTAAAATTAGTGCATAAGTCCATCTGAATTATAAGCGTAACACAGTATACAGATGGAACAGCTTGGTGAGAAACAAAACAAATCACATGTATAAAACAAAATTGTGTATCAAAGCATAGCACAGAATCACAATAAACAGTGGGTAATAGAATTACTTACTCACGATAACCAACACGTGATCCCTTTGTTGATCGACACACCCTTCATCACATAAAGAGATCAGCAAAGACGCTCATTAAAATGCAATAAACAGTCGTAGCATTGAAGCCCCGTAACATCCATTTATGCTATTATTATAACATCGTTTACATACATGTAGGGTTGAGATGTGGTTACGTACACAAAAACAACAAACAAGTAAACATGAGAGGCAGAATAAAACCTCCGTAAGATCTCTCTTGAAGACAGGATATCAAAATCACATAATAATATTTGATATAACAAGAGATTACCTACTTGGTAGGCCAAAGAATTGAATGGGTGCAAGTGAGAACAATCAAAGTCCGAACAAAAAAACATACAACAACAACATGTTGTTGTTGTTGTTGAAACATTGACGGACTGCTTATAAAGACTCGGATTTCCCCGGCGGAGAAAACCGAACCTCCCGCGTCAAACGAGGGTAGTTCTCACAATCCTGGTAATTTATACAACAGTTCAATGGATAAAATCATGAAACAACGAAGCAAAAACTTGTTCGTTTAAAGTACATCACAATAGGCTCCATACTGACCGAACACAACGGAATGTTGGAGGCTAATAAAAGCCTACCTCAAACACACCGGGTCGTAACTCAAAGTTTGTGTGAAGACGTAATATTGACTACACACTGGCCTAATGCAGGACTGTGTTATTTGTTAAACATGAGATTTCATAAAGACTTTTTAGAAGAACATCGTCAGACGATCATTTCAAGAGAATTTAAAATCTCCGCCCCAAGTATTTAGCGACGTACGTCCAAAGACACTAAACACGTGGCCGACTCAAACGAATCCAAGATTCGCCCCACAAATAGATCGGGCACGGAATTAAACTATGTCCACGTTGTTTATTAGCTTTCCTTTTTGGAAGAGATATGTGGTACCGATAGACAGGCGAAATAACCTGTGGTAAAGAATTCTTTTGTCTGAAGGAGACAATGGAATGGCCAGGCAAAACTGACCTGGTCTTTGTTGAGCGTAACAAAGAAACGGGTTTTGGATCAACCTAGACAATGAAACTCCGGACCGGGTCAAACTGTCTAGCAACCTAGAATTATCTTCGTGTATGATAGTATGGAATACATACCGACGTGAGAGAAACTGGGTCTTGACCAGCTCGGTCAAGATCCTAACAACACTTCACACATTGACCAAAGAAATTTCTAAGACCCGTCTGTCGATCTCCGAAATAGACGGGTCCTCCAAGCATATAAAAGCAAAGCACGACGGCCCTGGGCATAAATCTTCCAAGCCGTCGGAACCCATAATACATATTTCGCGCACGTGGACGCACAATAACACAAATCTTTACATGAAAAGCAAGCCATGTGAGCGTCCAAAAGGGAACAAATTTTTCCCGCACGTACGACACGGAATAAAAGACGGAACTTCCGACATAATAATACATTAAGTAAGTTCCGAATAATACAACAAACTCAACACTTGATAAAGGATATACCAGCGAGACAACAACAACCAATGTTGTAAAATTGACTCTGAATACTTCCCTAGATGTGCACTGCTCGAGCAAACAGGAGAAAGAGGATTGGAATAAGGCTTACAATGACCTTTATAGTAACCACGCTGAATTGAATAGGAGAGCTCTCCTAGGGGCAGACAACTCCTAGGGGAGTTGATTTTTTCTTTTAACTTCCGTTTTTCTACGTTTGATTGTGCATTTAATCGGAGATAAAAGGCATTTAATTCAAGCAGGTTTAAGACTTAGGAAGCAAATATTAAGTTTCTGAAGTGATAATAAGTTGTGAAATGTATGATAGTTGAAGATTGGTCATATTTGCTTTGTTCGGGCCTTCAAGTGCTTCCTATATTTCCTATATTTTTGAGTCATTCCTATATTTTCCTATATTTTACTCAAAACCTCCTATATTTCCTATATTTTGACTTTTTCTCATGAAAACTTTCATCAATGCTCTGTAATCATCATCCGAACACATGGCACGATCATACGTAGAAACTTCTGCTCGTAGCCATGCGGTAACGGGTGCTATCTGAGTGTAATAGGGCGTTTCCCAAATGGTCACATCCGACTGGTCCCGTTACATCCGACATCGGTGCAATCACATTCATACAACGAAGACACACCTCCAGAAAGCGATCGATTGAATGATCCCATGGTGGGCCTCGAAGTGCCCCCATCACAAAATAAAAAGCATATCATTTTCCTGTGGTCTGCCGCCGATTTTATTTTGTTTTCAAATATGTTAGGCCGTTTGTAATATGATTTTTCTTAAGATAAA
>JAVTVY010009608.1:0-46477 GCA_036873755.1 Hanleya hanleyi
AGTGGGTATTTCCCCCAGTGGACATTTCCCCCACCCCATATTTTTAGGTTATTTTGAACATAGTTTTGAAATAATTTGGCAAAAACACAATTTTTTTAAAAATATTTTTGTATTTTCTATAAAAAGGATATAAGGATTTCCACATATGTTTTTTTTACGATAAATGAGTCAAATAGTGATAAGATATTATACATATATACACAGTATATAGCAGTACTATACAGTCTTATAGCACATTTTAAAACAATATAGCACATATTTTTTACAATAAATTTGACGAGAAAGCACATTATATAAAAAATAAAAGATGTATTTTTAAACAATATAATTTTGTTCTATATTTAACCTCAGTTTTCACTTTATTTCAATTTTATTCTCATCAAATGGCTTCGTGACACCGACCTACGAGCAGTTAATTTTATGCTATATACCATGTACACATCTTATATATTGTTTTAAAATGTGCTATAAGACTGTATCATACTGATATATATTGTGTATATGTATAATATCTTATCACTATTTGACTCAATTATCGTGAAAACATATGTGGAAATCCTTATATCCTTTCTATAGAAAATAAAAAAAATATTTAAAAAAATTATGTTATTGCCAAATTATTTAAAAACTATGTTCAAAATAACCTAAAAATATAGGGTGGGGGAAATGTTCACTGGGGGAAATGTCCACTGGGGGAAATGCCCACTGGGGGAAATGCCCATGGGGGAAATGTCCACTGGGGGAAATGTCCGTACACCCAAGTAGCGTAGCTTTAGTAGGTAAGTTCAAGATGGGCGTACCAGTCCAATAAGGTTAGAAACTGGAAGATATGATAACTTTGACAGTTTGTCCCATTTGTAACAATGGAGATGTCGAAGATGAATTTCCCGTAATGATAGATTGACCAGGATATCGTGATTTACGATACGATTAAATTTTGAGTCACAATTTTATTAATATGCAATGAACGATCGCTTATATGTGACACTCAGTGACGCTAATTTGATTAGGCCTAGCGACAAAATCTGCAATATTAGTCTTAATAAACGCAAACATATTTATATCAGTAAGACATTAAGTTACAGTCTAATTAATTTCATCCTCTTCTATTTCCTATTCTTTTTCTGATGTACCCTATTTCTTCTAATTATTCAGATGGCAAAACTTCGCTTCAAGCTACTGTGGAGAGAAATTCTGCAAACAGTCTCCAAATTTCACAGGGTATCTTTTCAGTTCTTGGGATAAAGAACATATCCATGCCGCAGAATTTAGCCTCAGTTGATATGAAGATGGATTTTTTTCTGCTTCTAAGTCTAAAAATGCTGTTTGAAAGATTTTACGTCTGTAATACCATTCTCTCATAGCTTTATACACAGTGGCATATAATTCTGCTTTATCAATTGTATCATAATATGTTTATGTAATGAATGGTGAGACGTACATAAATTAAAATTTGAAATTGCCAAATAGCATATATTATTGTTGCCTTGCTACTTGCATGAAGAGGGACGATAAACTTTAGGGGATCACAGCAGGTGTGATCATCATAACTTCTCCATAGGGTAACTCGGAACACGATGCCACCCTCGAGAATCTGTGGCTGACGGGTTAAATGCGATATTTATGAAGTGTCATGTCGAAAATTATATCAGAGTCTGAGCTGAAAGGAATAGTTTGTCAGAGCGCGAAATAATGAAGTACAGATTTAGACTAGAAATGTATCGAGTTTTAATATAATTTTCAGTCTAGAACCATTTCAGAGTTAATATTACGTTACTTTGAATTTCAAAATGGATTTGTTCAACAGAATTAATAAAATAAGATAATTTGTGTTTTTTTTGGTATGAATCGGGTATGGTGGTGGTGGTGGGGAGGGGGGAGAGGCTCTAGATCTGAAGCACGAAAGATGTTAAGCTGTACGCTATGGTAAGCAAATTCAGTTATAAGGACAACGTCGACAAAGTATAGAGATCGCGATGTCGTCAGTGAGAAATCGCGAGTTCTATCAATCTATATGTGTATACTCGAAGGTATCTTGAAATCACAGCGACCGGATAAAACTCTGCAATAACCAAATATGTTTCTCTAGTATCCGTCTTGTTTTGACGTTACCGGAATTGGAATGTCTCAGATTTGTTATTTTTGTTCTATTTTCGGAGTATCCTCGACCATTTCACTGTGTCAATCAGTCTATTATAACAGTAAATAACACTAGTCTGGCGTTAAATTGAAAATGGAACACTTCATGAAGTTTGAATAATTTCCATTGAGAGAACTTATACCCATATTGAATTACGTATGTATTATCCAAGGGAGCGATGTTTTTCTTTGTCGCAAGGGGAGAATTGTCCAATTCAATACAACGAACTGAAATTGAAATTAAAAATAATTGAATAATAAATGCAGTTTTCTTCAACGACTGACCACTGAATGTCAGATAAGTCACTTGCACATACTGTATTGTCCTCATGTATTTGAAATAACCATTGATCCTTCATGCAAATTGAGCTTACCAATATAGAGTATAGTACATATTATTTGTTAGAAATACTGTTTCATCGCATTGGAAGTGGGATGACAAATCCTATCATACTCCCAATACCTGTGTTCATAGGAAGAGTCTGGATCATTGTATGGATTTGTCTTGGATTTATGGCACAAGTATGCACAGGTAATGTACTGAGAATGAATTTGCCCACTCCCCCCCGCCCCCCAACTCTAACAACCTTCGTGAGAGAGTTATGGTTTGGTTAAGCGATTCACATCCATATTTCGGCGGCTAGTCGAATTATTCAGTGAGGTTGGACAGAGACCATTGTATGTCTGTATCGATAAGATATATTTCTGTTGATATCTTCTCCAAACTGACCAGTATTATCTGGGACGAATATCTATACTCGTCCCAGGTATTATGTATTCCAAATGTAACGACCGCCGCAAAACGACTCAACGCATATGGCTAATCTGAAGTTTGAACACGTCCGAAAATGCCCCCAGGAATATGATTACATTGTCTTAACCCTCAAGCAACAGTGGTAAAGAGACTCTGCCGCAGGGGTACATGCAGCCTAAAGGGTTAACAAGGTCTTGTTGATCTTTGCCCAAACATGCCACCAGAGAAACTGATGAGTACTGAGTTGTGGGGAAATATAATAGATGTGATCGTGGAGTCTTTATTAAACAATTACACAGAGTGCTTACTGTCCCTGTGACACCATGCTGGTTGGTGGGAGGTCTTTCCTGGCTTTGTCATATTTTAAGAAACATGCTTAGAAAATTTTCCACCGTTCTAACCCTTCGGGTACAGGGGTAGCAAAACTACCTTGTGCTGGGTACCAGTTTTCAGATCAAACAGTCGTTAGCCAACCTTGGTCCAAAAATGAATCACAACGTATATTTTTGAGGCTCTATGTCCACATGACATCTGACTGTTACAGAGGTAACACAACTCTGTGCTTCAGTGGTGGCTCCTAAAGTTAACAATATCTTTCTTAACCTGTCTTCTCTATAAAACCGTTATATAGATCTACTCGTATCGGTATAGGACATTTCCCCCTCAGGACTATTCCTCTCTGGACATTTACCTTCAGGACTATTCCTCTACGGACGTTTACATTCAGGACTATTCCTCTACGGACATTTACATTCAGGACTATTCCTCTCTGGACATTTACCTTCAGGACTATTCCTCTACGGACATTTACATTCAGGACTATTCCTCTACGGACATTTACCTTCAGGACTATTCCTCTACGGACATTTACCTTCAGGACTATTCCTCTACGGACATTTACCTTCAGGACTATTCCTCTACGGACATTTACATTCAGGACTATTCCTCTACGGACATTTACCTTCAGGACTATTCCTCTACGGACATTTACATTCAGGACTATTCCTCTACGGACATTTACATTCAGGACTATTCCTCTACGGACATTTACCTTCAGGACTATTCCTCTACGGACATTTACATTCAGGACTATTCCTCTACGGACATTTACATTCAGGACTATTCCTCTACGGAAATTTACCCTCTGGATTATTCCCCTCCTAGACTATCCCCTCCCGGACATTTACCCTCCAGACTATTCCCCTCCTGGAATATCCCAACCCAGACATTTACCCTACAGACTACTCCCCTTCGGACATTGACCATTAGGACTATTCCCCTACAGACATTTATCCTCCGGAGTATTCCTCTTCGGACATTTATCCTCCGGCGGATTATACCCCTTCGAACATTTACCATCCGGACATTTACTCTCCAGACAATTCCCCCTCGGACATTTACCATCCGGACATTTACCCTTCGGACTATTCCCATCCTGGACTATCGATCCTCCCATTAACAGCGGTATCATAGTATGTTCATTCAATGGATGGTGACACGTCAATAATTGAAAATTTTAAATTATCAAATAGCATATATTATTGTTGCCTTGTCACATGCATGAAGGGGGGCAATAAACTGTAGGGCATCACAGCAGGTGTGATCATCATAGTTTCTTCATAGGGTAGCTCGGAACTCCATGTTAGCCTCGACAACTTGTGGCTGAAGGGTTTAATAGCATATATATGCAGTATCTTCTCTGAAATTATATCAGGGTCTGAGCTGAAAGGAATGAATAATGAAAGTACATAGTTAGAATCGGAATGTATTTAACAAATGAACTTTCAATCTAGAACCATTTTCAGAGTCAATATTACGTTATATAAAATAGATATTTTGAGCTGAAATAATGAAATGAAATGATTTGCTGTTGGTTTTTTTCTTTGGAGGAGGTATTTGGATAAAGGGGGGGGGGGGACTTGAGATCTGAAGCACGAAAGATGTTACGGTGAACGCTACACTAAGCAAATTCTGTTGCAAGTACTATGTTGACAGAGTAGAGATCGCGATACTGTCCGTGAGAAATCGCAAGTTCTACCATACTATGTGTGTACACTTGGGGGTATCTTGAAATCACAAAGACCGGATAAAATTCCGCAATAATCAAATATGATTCTCTGGCATCCGTCATGTTTTTACGGTACCGGAATTGGAAGGTGTCACATTTGTTATTTCTGTTCTATTTTCTCAGTCTCCTCCGCCATTTCATTGTGTAAATCAAGACTGTTATAACAGTAAATAACACTACTCCGGCGTTAAAATGAAAAAGGAAATTTCATGTTGGAATAATATGCATTGTGATAAATTACACCCATATTGAATTACTTATGTATTATCCAGAGGAGCGTCTTATTTCTGTGTCGCTTGTTTGCGGGGGTAGCATTGTCCAATTAAATGAAACGAACTAAAATTGAAATAAAGTATTGAATAATCAATGCACTTGTCGACAACGACAGGCCATAGAATGTCAGATGAAGTCACTATCGTATACTGTATTGTCCTCATGTATTTGAAATAGCCATTGTCCCTTCGAACTTATGTTTACAAAAATCGATCTTACCAACATTAACTATAGTGCATTTCTTTGTAAAAATTCTGTTGAATGTTGAACGTGCGATGACAAATCCTACCATAAGCCCAATACTTGTGTCCGTTGTGATAGTTTGGGTCATTGTATAGATTTATCCTGGATGTATGGAACATGTATGCACAGGTACTGTACTGAGAACGAATTTGGCAAGCCTCAACACCCGAACAATCTGAGTGAGACAGTTACGGTTTGGTTACATGCTTCACAGCCGAATTTCGGCCGCTAGTCGTCGTCGATTTTGTCAGTGAGGCTGAACAGAGGCCATTGTATCTCTGTGCCGACAACATATATCTGTTCATATCTTCAAATCTCCGAACTGACCAGTGTAAATGTAAAGACCGACGTAAACAAGACCCAACCTTACATGGCTCGTCTGAAGTTTGAACTTATACGAAAATGCCCCCAGGAATATGAAGACCTTGTAACCCTCCAGCTACAGGGAGTAGGTAACGCGACTCTCTGCCGCTGGGGTACATGCAGCCTAAAGGGTTAACAAGGTTTTGTTGATCTTTGCCCAAACATGCCATCAGAGAAACTGACGAGTACTGAGTTGTGGGGAGAATGTAATAGATGTGATCGTGAAGTCTTTATTAAGCAATTAAACAAAGTGGTTACTGTCCCTGTGACATTATGCTAGATGGTGGGAGGTCTTTCCTGGCTTTTTCATATTTTAAGGAACATGCTTAGAAATTTGTCTATTTGAAACTGTGCTGAACTATCCTGGAAGAGGAATAGCATCGATTTTCAGTATAATGATTAGCCTTACAAATTATGTAGTCTCAAAGATGTTTATGTCTATAAAAATGAAAAATTAAAGAAAAGTATTGGTTGAACAATATTATATTTTCTAATTAGTATAAAACCTCTATTGTTGAGGCTGAAGGAAACGGAGATCCGAAGGAAACATGCTAATATAATATTAGGTTATAGTTATAAACAAATATTTCTATATATGAACACTCACGCGCACGCGTTCCAATCTTCTAATACCACATGTCATCCACCATACACCTTTGAAAAGCTTGTTTGTTTCTAATAAGTAAACAGAACAAATTTGACATGATGCTTGACTTTTAATCTTCCCCAGTTGCCCTCAAAGAGTACCCCGTATACAATAGATACTTCCCCGGGGTCAAATGTCACCGTTGGTCACTGCGTACTTATAAAAAAACACATGCATTCTCAATTCTAAGGTTCTGGTCCATACCAGAAAGTCAAACCCACAAACTGTCACGTGTTGCTCATGGCCAGCAGCATGGGGCTTGAATTGTCACCTGTCGCATTGACATTCTCTGCGAATGCTCATCTGCTCAATACTGTCTTTTGCTACAACCCATGTTGTTTAAACTAAAGCCAATAAACATGTAGTAATGTTGTGTCATCGATGAAAACTATGGAATTCAAGACGAGTGAAATTCATACAAAATAGAGGAAAGTTTATAGCCAGTTTCGTGTTAAAATAATTTCGTGTATGCTTTTGTCAAGTTCGATATTAAATTTTATGTAAAACTCTGATATCAAATGAAAACAGTTTACAAGAAATAAAATCAGTCATGAAGTCAATTGATTTGAGTGTTTTCCAGGTTAGCCACAACTCATTCTTTTGTAGAATAGAACATGGGCAAAGAAAAGCTTAGACCACCTTAGTTCCGGAAAAAAAGCTTAGACCACCTTAGTTCCGGAAAAAAGAATGATAATGTATCATTTTTTATTAGTATCCAATCATATTTAGCATTAAACTTTCCGGGTAAAATACATCTAGTATTGCTAAACTTGTGACGACCACGTATAATTCGAACCTGCGAACCTCAGAGTATAGGAATGAAGGTTAGCAATTGCAACGCCCCCACCCCTCCTCATAAAAACTCTAAAAACTGGACAGCAAAATAACTTTTGGGAATATGACTTCACCGTGACGTCATCGGTGCGGCCATCTTGTTTTTCTTTATATTTCCTGGTGGAGCTTGATCCCACACTGTCCGACCACATGACCAGGTCCGAGAGGGTGCATTTGTTGAATTGAATTTCTTGATTTCATATTCTACTAATATTCGAATATGATGATCATTGCCTGCACTTGTCACTTGGATTAGGGGGAATAATAAACTGGGGGAATCATAGCAGGTGTGATCATAACTCTTCCATAGGGTCACACTGGGCACAACGTCACCATCCTTAATCTAAGGTCATGTGTACACAGTGTCATCTTAAAGAAAATATTCTGTTATGGTCCGAGTTGAATCGAAATGTTTGTCCGAGAGAGAGAGAGAGCGCCAGCGAAATAAGGCAAATACAGAGTTAGACTCTAGATGTACCCAGCAAATGAACAGTTGTTAATCTATGTATTGAATGAAATAAGCAAGAAATTAACCATTAAATTTTCAATTTAGGGCCATGTGCAGAATTAAAATTACGTAATGTGAACTTCAAGAAAAGTCCGATATTGAATACTAAATCAAATGATGAACATTTTGTGTCCCTATCCTAGTGCCTTGGCATGCAGGAGAGAAGGGTGGAATGGGGGTGGCGATAAAGAAAACCTGAAGCACGAAAGACGTTATATCGTGTATGCTATATTGAGCAAAATAGCCGAGAAATACCCAGAACAGATAAAAAAAAACCGATTTCTTTATGTTAACGACATGACAAATTGAGAAATATTATTTAAATTTCTTATACATAATATAGGAAAAGAAATCATTTTCCGCAAAGGACGCATACGGTACATATTAACAAATCTGCCATGGCTCACAGGAACGGACGATATTCAAAGAGTTTAGATCGAGTTAACTGTCAGTGAGAAATTACAAGTTACACCATATTGCGTGTGTATGCCTGAGTGTTTCTTGATACGACAGTGACCGGATAAACCTTTGCAATAAGCAAATATATTTCTCCAAAATGTGTCTTGTTTTTACCGTACAGATATTGGAATGTGTCAAATTCGTCATTTTAGTTTTTTTCGCTGTATTCGCCACCATTTCATTGTGACACTAGAACAACCGGCAATGACTAACACCGCTTATTGGAGCATACCAATCTGAGTATACTTATAGACCTATTTTGAATTCCGTATGTATTCTCCTGGTCGACGGATAGGTTATATATCTTTGTCGCTGTTTGTTTGGAGGAACAGTAATACCCAATTCGATAAAATAAATTAAAATTTAGAGTAAAAGATGACATATAAATGTAGATATCGACGGATATTTCGAGTTTTGTTTTGTTTTTTAATTCCCCGAATACTTTGCGATCTTACGTTAAGATTTTGTTTTATGGGTATGTTCTATGGTCTATTTATATAGTTTTTTAATTGCAATTTTTTCAAGATTTTCTTTATTGAGCAATGTTAAAATAAATATTTCGTGTAAAAAATCAGTGCTAATCGAACTAATTTCAATAAGTGATAATCCATCGATCAACAGGTTCAATCATAACTCTTATCTACGGTCATATTGATCCGATACATTAATTATGATTGTAGTAGGAGATCACAATGATTGGCACTATTGGCACGATAGGTGTTCCTTTCACTCGCAGCCCGTCAATCACCTGACGCACTCAATGACGGAACCGGCATATGTGTATTCGATTGGCTGACTCCAGAAGTGGGCGTGTCATCTCTGATAACAGTACAATGGGGCATGACGGGCAATACTCCAGGATACACGACAATATACACTTTCGCTTGTTTAACCCAGGGGATGTTTTTGTAAGGTGACTGGACCTGTCAACACTTTTTTTGAGTTCATTGGGGTATATAACCTTCAGGACGACATCGATCAAATCATTGTTACAGCGACATTCGAACTATCATAGTCTCTCACAGCTGTTAACTTTTACCTTCTGTTTTATGTAAAACACGGATAGTCTTAAAGTTATTGTAAAAAGTAATTTTCTTACCATCAACAGTCATGTATCGTGTCGACTCTTACGACGGCCTCTGCTATTCCACACCCTCTGTCGAACCTGACGAGATGAGTTTGTCGGATATTTCTGATGGTAAGTATTATTAAAGTGTTTAATTCCACAATAATCTTCAAACCCGCAAGATTTCTACGACCGTAATTGAAATCTTCGTATAACGCAGTGGGCAATGAAATATGTAGGTACTCCCAGTTAAACTACACTCTTGAACGCAAGTGCTATACTTAACATTATAAATGTTGGGGGAGTGACAACATTATATAGAGTCTTACAGAATCTGTTGAATAAAGTGCTATATATCCAACACTATTGAGCTCTGTCAGGAGCAATACTAAATTTTACAATTGTTATATTCCAAACATAATATGCTGAATACAACACATGCAAAATATTGTATTGCTCCTGATACATCACTACAATGTTGAATGTAAAACCTTTTCCACAACACTTGCTATAATGTGTTACAAATATAATACTTTATAAATGTTATTTCTCCTCCAACATTTATAATGTTTTGTACAACACGTTCATATTAAGCAAGTTTCAAGCAAGATCCGAACATAAATTTTCAATATTTCTGAGAGTAACAGCGCCAGTGAAGATTTCCCCACGATAATTATAAAGTTTTGATTCTTGTGATTTTATTTTTGCTTATAGCATTTTCGGATATCATTTATACAGTGTTATTTCTCAGATTTTTTTTTACATATAACTTGTCTGTGTGTGCTTTGCTGCAAAAACATGTTTTGTCTTTAATGTTTCTTATAAGTGGTCGTCGTTATAAAATAATCAATACAAAATCAGGTAAACGCGGCGAGTATTTATTTTATTAAATTGTTTAGAATATTATTTTTGATTACTTCAGTCTCGGACTTGAGCGTAAATATATTATAATGTAGTGTTAGCTTTTGGTTCCAAACATATAAGTTCCTTGTCGATTTTTTGACACAAGTCGTGTGTATTCTCAAGCACTTCCTGAACCTGCCACTTTGTGTGCTCAACCGATTCACTGCACTTCTCTATTGGCGTGAAATGTGTACCACATATTCATACTTACCACTCAGGTGCGAATGAGATGAAAGCATGCAGCAATGAAGATTTCAAATGGGCGTATAATGCATGGGTTTAAATTAGCATCTAATGCATGTTTTCTATATGTTAATTATACCGTGAGAAAGCGGAACGTATTTTTTCAATATTATGAAGCCCGTCGTAATGGCCCTTCTCCTGGGGTTGGGGATTTATTCTATTAAGAGCACTCAATAACGGACAGTGGGTAGTCGAGCCCCTATCACACCCGTGGGGGAAACAGTTAAATCCTTGATAAAGGAGTACATTTCTATGTTGTTCCGAGTATATTACACAACGAAGGGCTCCAACTGAAATAGGGATAATCAGCGACACATGGAAAAAAGTAGGACTGGAGTTATCACACCTTAGTGAATTCTCGAGGGCCCATCAGCGTGCAGTCTCATTAGCTCAGAGGTACTTCACGGCAGGAAGTTATATAGGTGATATATCTGCACTCACACGTGTTTGACATCTTGGGACTCACTCCAGATCTACAGGCTTGGATTTAGCCTACAGTCTATAGACTTCCATTTCTTTGTTGAATTGAACATTGTGTAGCCAGAATTTATTCCTTGATTTGCTGTTTGTACTGGTAACAGTATATTTATAAAAAAAGGGTTTCATGATAACTGTTTTATATTAAACATATAAGTTCTCAATTTATTCTGTTTAGAAATTGCCTGTCTTTTTACAATTATTTGTTATGGACAGTTACTTCTGTCGAACTTTGGTACGTACCAAAGACTTTCTTTTAGCCAAATAAAGTCACAATCTGAAGTTACTCTTCCTATAGTCATATTTCTCTGTCATTTTCCGCAGGATCCTCTTTGAATTCAAGTATTTTGGATAACGACCCCTTAGACCCAAGAACTTTCCGTCTTCACAACACCTTGGCCACGACGTCAGACGAAATGTCTACCAATGGGGACACGGCCGAGTTCATGTCCTTCACCAACACTGTGGACTTGTGCGACGATCTCCGCTTCATAATCGGCATGCCAGAAATGTGCGACGTTAAGTTCCTCGTAGGCAAAGAGAAAGTGGCCGTCCATGCCGTGAAAGCTATCCTAGCCACGAGAAGCAGGTATGAAAATCTCAACTTTAATGGCGGACATTTTGAAAACGACGTCACACCTAACATGTCCAAACTAAACAGTAAACGATTATTCCCTTTCTAATTGGCGTATTTTAATATATTTTATCAGTCTAAGAAATTCCAGTTAAATCTTCTTCTCTAAGAGAAGGCTTCGTTTTTGTTGAACATAAAAAGAGTTATTGTCTTCGCATAATATTTTATTTCAAATATTTTTTCTTCTATTTTCTTAGAGCGTTTTACAAGCTGATTCTGTCCCACCAGAGAACAGTCAATATTCGAGAAGCAGAGGCCCCGAGGAAAGAATGTCGACTGTTAGCCAAACTCCGGAAGTTGAGGCGGAGGAGTGCACCAGCGACCATTGCCCCCCGGCCGTTCCACCCAGCATCCGGGCATCTGACCATCGATATAGAAGAGTTTGAACCAGAAACCTTCCGGCGAGTTATCTTATACCTGCACAGCGGGAACATCAGTGTCAGCCTGGAAACCGTTGTCGGTAAGTACGATATCCTACACCCATCCATCCATCCATCCATACATACATACATACATACATACATACATTCATACATCCATCCCTACATCCATTTATACATACAAAACATACATGGGTGTTTGAATGTGGTATATTATACGCCAATCTTCTGTCGGACAAAGTGGACATCGGAATATGCAAAATCTGCAGCACCCACATTTTCCGAATGAAAGCGTGGCCCGCTTACTAGTCTTTATGACTGTAGGAGGTACAACTTCTGAAATTGTGAGAATGCATTTCTAACAACAATGATCAAGTTTAGTACTCTTTTACAATGAAAGGGTTTCATAGTCGCCACGCTTTTGAGTTATTGTAACACCAGGGAGGCCGTTGTGGGGTAACTGTTTAGATATGTAAAGATACGAAATTTTATAATAGATAATTTAGATTCATTTAATATTAATATTTTGATGAATTCTTGTTATTTCATAATTCCAGGTGTTATGAATGCCGCTGATGCCTATGGTTTACAAGATCTACGCTCGGCCTGCTTCCGCTTCGCCGGCAGATTTATCAACTTAAGGACTGTATTACCGCTCCTGATTTCCACGGAACCATACCTCAACTTCAAATGGACCAAATATATCAAGGAAGAGGTAAATATACTTTTTGTCTCTCGGCCAATTACGTACATACACATATATGGAAGTTCTGATCACCACAGTCCTGTTTTTTTTAAGTATATCGCAGATATCGATAAAAATCAGTATACAGTATACTTGGTCACGACAACTGTACAGGTCTACACCAGACTAAATACAATTTAATTAAATAGCATTGTTCTGGTGAGAATTAGTGGAAATTATCAAAAAGATTTTATTCACAATTACATTCAGCCTGCATGATTCCCACTAGTGTGGATAAAATTGCTTTAATATCTGTGGACCAGTGAAAATCTTTCGGTTTTTCTAATATGACATCATATTTCTTCTCCATAGATTCTCGATTATATCACCGAGAAGGCTCAGGATGTTCTCCGACTCCGAGAATTTGAACATCTTCCCAAACAGACCGCTATCTTGATTTTCTTGAGGCCAGAATTGAAAGCTACAGAGGAGACTAAATGGGACGCCGCATTACGTTGGAGCAGACGATACTGTTACAAGCGGGAAATCAACCTGTTCCGAAGCACCATCAAGATTTTCACTCCGAAAATAAACTTCTTCGATATCCCTTTGTCCAAGTTGACACAAGAAATTCGCCCGTTGTCCATTCTCCCGGAAACCTTGATCAATCGAGCTATCGCCCATCAGACCTGTCCGCGACTTGTCATTGGCCAAGAGAGGACCCCGTCCGTTGCCCCGCAGAAACCCCCACGGAAGAGCCACGGTCACACGAGAAGATCTTTGGCGCTCCATCCTTTAGCCACGATTGTCAGTCAGAAAGCTTTGGTCGGAGGGTATGTCCACCGGAAACCGTCCTCTGTTTCGTCATCTTCCGGCTCTTCCGACAGCGGCTTGGCTTCTTCTTCGGAAGACTGCTCGATGCTTTAGACGCACAGTACAGTCGTTGTAACAGAGAATTGTATATCCTAGTGCAAACGTTATCTTAATTTATGGTGCTATTATTAATAAGCCAGGATATGTATTATGCCGTATTGAGAGTTAACTATATCCTGAACTATGCTAAAGGAATATCAAACGTAGATAATGACCTATTAATACAACTCTTAACATGTTATTTTTTTTCCAAACATAAATGTAAGTTGTTGGTGATATATTTGTTATAGTGCATAATGTTATTACAGTCTGGTTTGTATATC
Organism: Hanleya hanleyi; assembly: GCA_036873755.1. Lineage (NCBI taxonomy): Eukaryota > Metazoa > Mollusca > Polyplacophora > Lepidopleurida > Hanleyidae > Hanleya > Hanleya hanleyi. Next base: position 13,872 of record JAVTVY010009608.1, read on the forward strand.
GGTATGTTCATATGTTTACACTGTATATATTCTGTTCTATCGTATTTAATACACATACATGGTTGTCATATGATCTGTCATGGTCGTTTTGAATCCTTTTTCATTTTTTAAATATTTAGTTCTGTCTCCCTACAATCTCCCTACACGAGTTTCAAGAAAGAATGAAGCCATGAAATATCTTGTAACATTGTAATCTGGCTAAAACGGCCATTCGATTGCTTTATTTCCTCTTCCATCTTTCACCTGGGAGCACAAATTCTAAAACTAGCCTCGATAATCTGTAATCCCATGCTCCCTTCGACAAACATAATGACGTCTATAGCAATTGGAACGCGAACGCGACTTTGTCAATGAGAATAGCTTTTATATGTTTTGTATCTGGTTCATTTTAGTCCGCGAGACTCTCTTCGAAGATAATCTCTAGAATAAGTGGTTGCCATACCCCCACAATGGGGGGGGGGGGACTAGCTGGCGTATCATCTTCGTTTGTATGTATCCAGCGTTTCACTCTTTAATATTTGAAAGCTGTAGCTGCAATAACATGTTAACGTAACAGAAATGACTCTGTCCTTGACGGAACATATTAATTGCGGATATATCAGTGTTATTGTGTGACCATGGGAAAAAGCTATCTAACTTAAGAAGTATTTTACACACAATGTACTAAGATTCCTAGTCGAATGAGTGACATAATGCGGGTGTTTAGTGATGACTCTGACTTACCTGAGATTCTCTTTGTTCTCCTATTCGGGTAGACACAGACACAACTCTCCTTGAGAATGTAACCGGGTGGATCTGATATGTGAACTGGAGAAGCTGTGGGATGATTTATATTGATCTATCTTTTATAGAAAATGCATATACGCCTACTCCTGCTGAGGATATGCGTTCTTATCATATCTCAGAGAAGCATGTAGACTTTTGATTGGCTGACAGACCTCATGTGTGATGCTGTATTGTCAACTTGCTGGTCGAATATATATCGTATACCCCCGTCGCCAAGGGCAACGAACAGGTGTTCACTAGATTCCATCGTCTGCTAAACAAAATGGCTGAATCAGGCAAACGTTTCGCGTCTCACACGGACGATGAAGTTGTTGAAAAGCGGGCTAATATTATTCCCAGCAACACAAAAAAATCGAACAAAGCGTCCGCCAGAACTTTGAAGTATTACCTGAAAGAGAAGGGACAGAGTGAAGAATTCGAAGGATTCTCGGCCGAGAGGTTAGCAGAGGTACTCAGTCATTTTTATTTGGATGCCCGAAAACAAGACGGAGAATTGTACAAAACATCCACTCTCGAAAACTTTCGACATTCTCTGAATCGTTACCTGAAGGCCCCACCGTATTTGAAAACTTTTGATTTGATTAGAAATGGGCCACACGGTTGCGTCAGTAGCCTTTCCTGACACGATGGGTTCAACCCGAAAGACGAATACCGGTACGCATACACTTCCAGTAAATGTTCTTGTCAAACCCCATCCTGCAGAAACTGTGACATCATCTTCTCAGTACCCTGCACCCACGTCAAATGATGCCACGTCGGCCGTGTTACACACCCAGGATGTACGAGCAGAAGGCCATGCCGACGACTTTGATTTTGATCTTAATGAGCTGTTTTGTGAATTCGACAGCACCGCTGTCCCGCCCACATCGTGTGACATTCCCACAGCTATCCAGGTCGCCGCAAATCCCTCAGCGCCAATGTTCAATAACTGCACAATAAATGCAATCAACATCATCGTGCGAAAATGAAGCAAATACCTATACTTCTGCCAAATTGTGCAGGACAGTTTGATTTTTCCGATTTTTCTCTCGAACTGTAAATTTAAGTCAGTTCATGTTGGTCCTTCTCCTGTGTGATGTTATGGAAACATGACACAAGTGACACTGTCGAGTGACACGGTGTTGAATTATAGACAGAATAGAAATGTAACAGTTCACACGTGTATTTGAAACTTACATATCCACGCAACAGATGTGAATCCGGAACGGGTCTTTCGATGTATTTATTAACAAAAGGTATATAATCTAGATATTATACTCGTCGATGGCTATTAAATATTAAATATGAAATTGAGATTAAGCTTAATGTTCCAGTATTTTATACGTTTCTGATTTTCAGAATAGAACATAAGAGATGAAGCTGAATTTGAAGTTAGATTGTTCATTCTTTATCACCAAAGCCCACCGGTATTTCACACGGAAACCGGGTTCATTGTTCACGCATTACAGTATATGTTATCGTTATCTTTGCTCCTCCCTTAGTACGTTTTAAAGATGAGGATTGTAAAAATGATACATTTGTCTTTGTGTTCATTTTTTCCGATGCATGCAGTGGATCGTTCTGAAACCAGTGCAAGTCCGATCGAAGTCCGTTCCATTATGTCGGCCTTGAAGTCCAAAGTGATTCTTAATGCTCTGAGATATGATAAATTCGTTTTACGTCGCCCTTCCGGGGTAATACGGGCTGCGCCTCGGAAAAATATGGCGAGCGAAACCAAATCTCATCCCGTATTACCCCGGAAAGGAAAAATATGGCGAGAGAAACCAAATCTCATCCCGTATTACCCCGGAAGGGCGACGTATAACTAATAGTATAAATCATAAAAATGTCGAAACACATCCCATTCAGCCATTGCGAGCGAATACTCGAATGATTACCTTGGTAATTCCGATTGCCTGGCAATCAATATGGCGTCCACTTGAGGTAGTTTTAAGTCTGAATATACTTTACTTTGGCGGTTCGTTGATTTTTCCATGTAAATAGTTTGCATATAATAATAATAATAATAATAATAAACTTTATTTAAACACGGACAAACCATCAGTATACACTGGTTTTCGGAGCAGCCGTGGGCTAAAACTGATAATATATAACAATACAATAATACTGTACATAGATACAACAAACTTATCTAAAGAAGAAGCTGTATATACAATTAAATGTCAATTAAGAAATTGTGTATATATAGGGATGAAATGAAGATACAAATATATATATATGGAATAATTGCCCTGAGAGAGTAAATATATCCATGTAAAACTGTGCACATTTACGCTTAAAAAAAAGTTAAAGTTTGACAGTGACGGGTGTCGACTGGTAGATCGTTCCATAGTTTGGCACTAGATATACTAAAAGAAGATTGATGTAAATTCGTACGACTAAAAGGGATCCTTAATGTAGTCCTATCATAGGAACGAGTCCTGGTGCAGTTAGATTTTTCTAAAATATTGGACAAATAAGATGGAGCAAGATCATTAAAAACGATAGCTAAAAGGTAACCATTTGAGTTTACAAAATAGAGTTTTAAATGGAACAGTAAATCACAGTCTAAAATAAGCCTGGCGGCACGTTTCTGAAGACGTTCAAGGCGAACAGTGTCACAGACGGTACCGTGCCCCCACACATTACAACAAAAATCAAGATGCGGAAGAATAAAGCAGTTGTAAAAGGTTAAAGGAGAATGGAAAGGCAGGAAAGGTTTAATCTTACGAAGTAAAAACAGTATGAAAGAAATTTTCTTGCAAATACTGTCGACTTGATTCGTCCACACCAAATTTTCGGTAATGTAAATGCCAAGGAGCTTTTCACATTTGGAAGACTCAAAAACAGTTCCTTCATGGTGTAAAATAATTTGATCATCGCCAAGATGACATCTTTTCTGAGTAGTGGTAACTAGTATAGATTTGGACTTTTGCATGTTTACAACCATTTGGTTATCGTCACACCAATTACTGATTTGAGTGAAACCATCTGACAATGCTTTAGATATCGGTTGTACTTTTTTGCCTTTGGTAGAAACCGTACAATCGTCTGCAAAGAGAACACTATCACAGTTGTCAACATACAAGGGTAAATCATTTATGTACAATGTGAACAACAGTGGGCCTAAAATGGACCCCTGTGGAACACCTTTTGATACTGGAAGTTTGCTAGATAATACACCACTGTAGGAAACGACTTGAGATCTATCACATAAGTACGACGATGAAAAGTGAATGAGTAAATCGCTAAATGATAAATTTTAAGTTTTTGTAATAAAATATCATGACTGACAAGATCAAATGCTTTCTTAAGATCGACAAATATTGTACCAACCATAAAACTATTGTCAATAGCATCTGTCCATGAGTTTAACATAGCAGTAAGAGCAGTCAACCCTCTGTCCTCCTCCCGATCCCTCCGTGTTAACGCTTCTAGGCGTAAGATGTTAGTATTTGTATGTTTATCGCCAGTCATTCTATCTGGATATTTCCCCTTGGGGTCTTCATCCCGCCATTACAATTTGTTACTCCAAATGTTACTTGAATTGATTGGAAACGTCAGAAAGTTAACGTAGTTAGTACTATCCGAGCGGCTTTGCACATGATACTACTTGAGTAGAACATAAAATGATGATATTTTGGTATGGAGTTAAGCAATTGGTATAAGACATATGGGGAAAAAATTCTAGAGGAAGAACAATTTAGCCATCAGCGGGAAAAGAAGCCACGACACATCCAATCCGTTGAGTTATTCTTACCGTCTGACGTATGCCGGGTCATATAGATTGTCTCAGTGATCACAGCCAGAAAAAGGTGATATAGCTATCACTGAAAGAACGGCTACCTTTACGGCCATCACCTTCCTTCGTTACCTTTAAATGGAGATGGCCATAGTGTGATGAGCGATGAGTGGTAATTTTAGGCCATCACTCTCTTTGGAAATATATCGGAAAAGATCGGTCACTAATTTCAAATGAGAAGTCTGAAATTAGGGTGGAAAATTCAATTATCAATCTAATGATCTAAGAACATTTACGACAATGCAGACAATTTAATAACATTTATCGATACTGTATTTGATAAAAAAAAATATAGCCAACATGAATATCGCATGTCTTCAAAAACGACGCAATATTTTTTTTCGAAGTCTTTATGACCATAAGTGATATTTGATACTTGGTATGAATTAGAGAAACCGTGAATATTAATGCCTCATAATTTATGCCTCACGTTTATGTCAGAACAAGTGTAAATTGCTCAGTTACAGTTTGATAATGTTGATAAGGACCTAGAGCGGTTTAATCGGATTTTGGCCCCCGTGATCTGCGGTTTGGAGTGCCAAAATGAAATGTCACGTACAACAGAAATTCAGCCAATATTCACAGCATAAGACAAGATAATATACTTTACGCTAACTGAGCAATTTCATTTTGATGAATTTCTGTCGTAAGGAAATCATGATGAATTTCATCAGACAGAAATTGCTCAGTTAGCGTAAAGTATATTATCTTGTCTTATGCTGTGAGTATTGGATGAATTTCTGTCGTACGTGATATTTCGTTTTGGCACTCCAAACAGCAACTCATGGGGCCGAAATTTCACTAAACTGCGCCAGGTCCTTTGAGTTAAACAAATTGTGAAGCTGGGAAATCTTCAGGTAACCGATGATACAACTTGACAATCAATCCTAACCCTGTAATTGCCATTCCAGCTTGATTTACACGACTAAAAATAATATACTGGAAACGAAATAGCTAAGGGTCTCCACAGCGACTGCTCTTTCAAATTTAATCACTGTGGATACCCTTAAAGATTATTCAAAACTTTAGTTTTAAGTGTGTAACTGGTAGTCAAAGTGTTCGTGGGAACATTTTTCCTCATTCTACCTCCAATTGCTTTTAGTCGTGTGATTATATGCGTGTCATACCGGTAGCAAAAACTGACGGTTTGTTTGCATATGTTACACAGGTAAAGGATAAGTTTAATGGAATTTTACAATTTAGAGTGAACTTGATAATTTTTATGTGAAACAATCATCTACTTTAGAAATTAAACATTACGCCTACTCCTGCTGAGGATATGTGTTCATATCATTCATCACAATTTCGGAGTACTTCTCATTCAGCCAGTGCGAGCGTATAGTACAGCTTTGATGTTGTTGTTTTTTGAAGGGAACACAAATTTATGTGAAGTTACATTTCTACAATAATCCCGACATTGTCCTGTATCGTTATCGTACGAGCCATTATCCTCACAATATCACCGGTGCGGATAGCTTTCAGTTAGTCAGTTCTTGTTCCTACATTGCTTTCCCCACGTGGCGCACCATCAAGCTTTCTCAACTATCCACGGGGTCTCCCAGAGATATTTCGTTGAAGAATAGCTTGATATGCTATATGCACTTCTTCCCACAATACTCACAAGGTAACGACACGGAAGCCTGTAGTTTAAGTGCAGTTAGCATTTTACCACCTCCTTTGATACCTTTCCAAATATCCTCTGGCTCTCGGTACCAATACCATTGCCTGGAGCCAGACAATAAAGTCAGCGACTGTGGTATACTCGTATACTGTGGTGGATGGGATCATTCTCCCCATTGTCAGAGTTTTAGCCTACTGAACTGCATCTTCACGACGTCAAGGTTTATATTTGCGAGCCAAAAGGGAACCCTTGACTGTCTCGCATAGCAGACCGCCTTCCGCGCACATTCCAGTTACGTGAATAAAACAAATTACAAGATGAAATTTCTTTCTCAAGTTTAACTGTTGTTTCCATCGTGAAATTGATTAATAAAGAGACATAAATAGACATATATCCACGTAATTTACACAGGGCTGACGCAGTGGACTGTATCACTCCCCATTTGAGAGACCACATAAACACTGACATTGGCAAGATGCCAAACGGGGCGGGAGCATCGGTGGACGAGTTTTTTTCAAGAAAATGGAGAAAGGTTGTCCAAGTTAAAATATGTTTTCAACCGTTCATTATAATCGTTGTTAATAATCAATTTGGGTAGTGCAATAGAATACAAATAATGTTTTCATAGGCGTGTTCAATGGTTATTTTACGCACGGTTAGTGTGGGAAAGTTTATAAATTTTAAGGCGCGGGCTTCGCGCTTGCCCTAAATATAAACGTTCTTAAATGAGAAGTCTGGAATTAAGGGGGAAATCCAATTATCAGTCTAATGATCTAAGAGAGAACATTTACGACAATGCGGACAATTTAATAACATTTACCGATACTGTTTTTGAAAAGATATAGCCAACATGAATATCGCGTGTCTTCAAAAACGATGCAATATATTTTTGTAGACGTCTTCATGACCATAAGTGATATTTGATACTTGATATGAATCAGAGAAACCGTGAAATATTAATGCCTCATAATTCGGGACTTGCGAATTTGCCAAAGAGAGTTGGGGGGGGGGGGGGGGGAGAGGGATCTTTAGACTTGTTTTCGAGTGTCTCACGTTTATGTCAGAACAAGTGTAAATTGCTCAATCACAGTTTGATAATTGGGTGGATCTGGATCGATCTTCAGTGTCAAGATTTTGATGAAATTCACAAAGGACCTGGAGCGCTTTAATCGGATTTTGGCCCCCATGATCTGCGATTTGGAGTGCCAAAAAGAAATATCACCTACGACAGAAATTCCCTCGTGATGTTTTGTTTTGGCACTCATGGGGTCGAAATCTCACTAAACTGCGCCAGGTCCTTTGGGTTAAATAAGTTGTGAAGCTGCGAAATCTACAAGTAAACTATGATACAACTTTACACTCAATCCTACCCCTGTAATTGCAATTCCAGCGTGATTTACACGACTAAAAATAATATGCTGGAAATCAAATAGCTAAGGGTGCCCATATTGACTGCTCTTTCAAATTTAATCACTGTGGGTACCCTTAAAGATTATTTCAACTCTTCAGTTTTAAGTGTGTAACTGGTAGTCAAAGTGTTCGCGAGAACATTTATCCTCATTCTACCTCCAATTGCTTTTAGTCGTGTGACTATATGCGTGTCATACCAGTAGCAAAACGTGACGGTTTGTTTGCATATGTTACACAGGTAACGGATAAGTTTAATGGAGTTTTATAATTTAGAGTTTACTTGATAATTTTTATATGAAACAATCATCTAAATTAAACATTACGCCTACTCTTGCTAAGGATATGCGTTCATATCATTCATCACAATTTCGGAGTACTTCTCATTCAGCCAATGCGAGCGAATAGTACAGCTTTGATGTTGTTGTTTTTTGAAGGGAACACAAATTTATGTGAAGTTACATTTCTACAATAATCCCGACATTGTCCTGTATCGTTATCGTACGAGCCATTATCCTCACAATATCACAATTAGCTTTCAGTTAGTCAGTTCTTGTTCCTACATTGCTTTCCCCACGTGGCGCACCATCAAGCTTTCTCAACTATCCACGGGGTCTCCCAGAGATATTTCGTTGAAGAATAGCTTGATATGCTATATGCACTTCTTCCCACAATACTCACAAGGTAACGACACGGAAGCCTGTAGTTTAAGTGCAGTTAGCATTTTACCACCTCCTTTGATACCTTTCCAAATATCCTCTGGCTCTCGGTACCAATACCATTGCCTGGAGCCAGACAATAAAGTCAGCGACTGTGGTATACTCGACCATTTTTGTGGTGGATGGGATCATTCTCCCCATTGTCAGAGTTTTAGCCTACTGAACTGCATCTTCACGACGTCAAGGTTTATATTTGCGAACCAAAAGGGAACCCTTGACTGTCTCGCATAGCAGACCGCCTTCCGCGCACATTCCAGTTACGTGAATAAAACAAATTACAAGATGAAATTTCTTTCTCAAGTTTAACTGTTGTTTCCATCGTGAAATTGATTAACAAAGAGACACAAATAGACATATACCCACGTAATTTACACAGGGCTGACGCAGTGGACTGTATCACTCCCCATTTGAGAGACCACATAAACACTGACATTGGCAAGATGCCAAACGGGGCGGGAGCATCAGTGGACGAGTTTTTTTCAAGAAAATGGAGAAAGGTTGTCCAAGTTAAAATATGTTTTCAACCTTTCATTATAATCGTTGTTAATAATCAATTTGGGTAGTGCAATAGAATACAAATAATGTTTTCATAGGCGTGTTCAATGGTTATTTTACGCACGGTTAGTGTGGGAAAGTTTATAAATTTTAAGGGGCGTGCTTCGCGCTTGCCCTAAATATAAACGTTCTTAAATGAGAAGTCTGGAATTAAGGGGGAAATCCAATTATCAGTCTAATGATCTAAGAGAGAACATTTACGACAATGCGGACAATTTAATAACATTTACCGATACTGTATTTGAAAAGATATAGCCAACATGAATATCGCGTGTCTTCAAAAACGATGCAATATATTTTTGTAGACGTCTTCATGACCATAAGTGATATTTGATACTTGATATGAATCAGAGAAACCGTGAAATATTAATGCCTCATAATTCGGGACTTGCGAATTTGCCAAAGAGAGTTGGGGGGGGGGGGGGGGGAGAGGGATCTTTAGACTTGTTTTCGAGTGTCTCACGTTTATGTCAGAACAAGTGTAAATTGCTCAATCACAGTTTGATAATTGGGTGGATCTGGATCGATCTTCAGTGTCAAGATTTTGATGAAATTCACAAAAGACCTGGAGCGGTTTAATCGGATTTTGGCCCCCATGATCTGCGATTTGGAGTGCCAAAAAAAATATCACCTACGACAGAAATTCCCTCGTGATGTTTTGCTTTGGCACTCATGGAGTCGAAATCTCACTAAACTGCGCCAGGTCCTTTGAGTTAAATAAATTGTGAAGCTGCGAAATCTACAAGTAAACTATGATACAACTTTACACTCAATCCTACCCCTGTAATTGCAATTCCAGCGTGATTTACACGACTAAAAATAATATACTGGAAATGAAATAGCTAAGGGTGCCCACAGTGACTGCTCTTTCAAATTTAATCACTGTTGGTACCCTTAAAGATTATTTAAACACTTTAGTTTTAAGTGTGTAACTGGTAGTCAAAGTGTTCGTGGGAACATTTATCCTCATTCTACTTCCAATTGCTTTTAGTCATGTGATTATATGCGTGTCATACCGGTAGCCAAAAGTGACGGTTTGTTTGCATATATGTTTCACAGGTAACGGATAAGTTTAATGGAGTTTTATAATTTAGAGTTTACTTGATAATTTTTATATGAAACAATCATCTACTTTAGAAATTAAACTTTACGCCTACTCCTGCTGAGGATATGCGTTCATATCATTCATCACAATTTCGGCGTACTTCACATTCAGCCAATGCGAGCGAATAATACAACGTTGTTTTTTTTGGAACACAAATTTATGTGAAGTTACATTTCTACAATAATCTCGACATTGTCCTGTATCATTATCGTACTGACCATTATCCTCACAATATCACCGGTGCGGACAACTTTCAGTCAGTCAGTTCTTGTTCCTACATTGCTTGCCCCACGCTAGCCCACCATTAAGCTTTCTCACCTATCCACGGGGTCTTCCTGAGATATTTCGTTGAAGAATAGCTTGATATGCTATATGCACTTCTTTCCACAAAACCCGTAACGTAACAACACGGAAGCCTGTAGTTTAAGTGCAGTTAGCATTTTAACGCCTCTATTGATACCTTTCCAAATATCCTCTGGCTCTCGGTACCAATACCATTGCCTGGAGCCAGACAATAATGCCAGCGACAATGTGGTATACTCGACCATTTTTGTGATGGATGGGATCATTCTTCCCATTGTCAGAGTTTTAACCTACTCAACTACTGGTGTAACATACCTGATAGTAGGAGGAGTATACATAATGATGCAATGATAATGGCTGGGAGGTTTGGAGTTGGTGAGTTGGAGTGATTGAGTGATTTAAATTTAACGTCGCATTCAACTATCTTTCAGTCATATCACAACATGAATGTCCGCGACCGCCTTTTTACACACTCTCCCGGTTTGTCGCCTCCTACGAGAAGCTGCCCTACCAGGTGATATTCTCACCATAACCTGGGATGTGCATAACGACACACCAGGTGAATTCCCGCGAGTTCGCCCACGGGGCTGATGAGTTCCGCTGCCATGTACATTTATTGGAGGGGAGAGGGAAACTTACCCTAATGTATAATGATCTAATAATATAATGAGTGTGTGTGTGATGGAGGAGGCGGAGAAGGGGGATGGGGGAGAGGGGGTAGAAGGAATGTGGTGGAGTGGGTTAGACGTGCCCAACGCCGGTCTTAACGCAGTGAAGTCCCAACGCTGGTGAGTGAGTGAGTGTGGTGGTGTGTGGTGATGTGTGATGGTGGTGGTGAATGTTTGTGGTGGTGGGGCGGTGGTGGTGGTCATGGCGTTGCTGAGCGCCCATCTTAACTCAGTGACACCCTAACGCCCTAACGTCTTATCGCCATGATGCAGACAGTTGGGTAAAAGAAAGATCAACACCTTCATAAGTTTTCACAAGTTTTCCAAATCAAACTGGCTTTCGTAAAGATTATCGTACTACAGACAACATATTCACACTCCGCACTATAACTGATAAATATCAATCCAATAAGAAACCAGTTTATACATGTTTCGTTGATTTCAGGAAAGCTTTTGACTCTGTCAACCGCGATCTTCTTTTTGATAAATTAAAGGAAAAGGGCATAAATGGAAAAATATTCTCAATACTAGCATCGTTATATGATAACATCAAGTATAAACTCAAGGTCAATGATGAAATATCAGACAGTTTCCAGTCTTATGTAGGAGTTCGACAAGGGTGTAGCATATCTCCAACACTCTTCAATATATTTATTGATAATATAAAAAAACTTTATACCACAGGATTCTGATCCCGTTCAATTGAATGGATTCAATGTAGCACATCTTCTATTTGCAGATGATCTTATGTTAATGTCCGAATCGCCTGAAGGTGTACAAAGATGCCTGAAACAGCCTAGATATATTTTGTCAAATTGATAAAATAAACGCAAACTTTGAAAAAAACAAAAACTGTTATATTCAAGAAAAGACCTAAATGTGTAGATCACAACTGGCGATTAAGTGACACAAAATTAGAAATTGCAGACAGTTACCAATATCTTGGAGTGACTTTTTTCAGAAATGGAAATGTTAATGAATGTACCACTATGTTAGGAAGTAAAGGATTACGTGCATCTTATGCCCTGCATAACAATCTATAACATAGAAATATACCAATAGATATTTCTTGTCATCTGTATAAAACTTTAAGAAAAGCAGTTATATTGTATGGTTCGGAAGTATGGGGGACAGATTATCTACTTAGAAAAAACACGGACACTTTAACTCCCGAAAAAATTCAGAATAGATTCTGTAAAAGACTTCTAGGGGTTTATAGAACCACGAATAATAATGGTGCGAGAGCCGAATTAGGGATATATCCATTGATGCTTGACATTGCTGTAAGGGCCATAAAATATTATGATTATATTAACAGTTACCCAGACAGGCTAACTTATCATGTCTTAAAAGAACAACGTAAATTATGTCAGCATCGAACTGGTTGCCAGTAGAAACTTATTAAATATATCAACGATACGTTAGGTCTAGATCATAAACAATGCTCCAATCACAAATAATGCAAGCCCTAAACTCTCACTTTGAATACCTATTCTACCAATCTATGCAAGACCATGCTGATGGATCAAATAACAAAATGAGAACATATCGTATATTAAAAAACAATATTACGTTAGAGGAGTATCTGCTTCTGATTCGTAACACCAAAGTGAGAACATTCCTAGCAAAACTACGTCTCAGTAATCACAAACTGAAAATTGAGACTGGTAGCAAAACTATACGTCTCAGTAATCACAAACTGGAAATTGCTTACGCCCCAAATGTAATATAAGAGAAGACGAGTTCCACTTTGTTATGCAGTGCCAACTTTTCGATACTGAGAGAAGAATTCTTTTTGAAAACCCAAATGGGACAAATCCTGTCTTTGGTACTTTGACACCGGATGGTGAATTTGTACATTTATTAACCAATAATGATCGCCTTCAAATAAACCTGATTGGTGATAACCTATACAATTGGTACAACAAGAGACTTGGCCTACTACCATGATATATATGTATTGATGTATGCATTCTGTTTATGTTCTGTGAATGTCCATGGCTGTATTTAGCCAATATATTGTGTTCAGTATAGGCTATGGATAAGATACTTGTAGTCTAGCACAGTCTCAGCTCAATAAAAGAGCTACATTTATGGATACCTTTGATATGACGGAGCGTAAAACTGTATTTCTGAATTCATTGTTATTCTTTTTCTTAACTCTAGATTTGAGATAAGCATTTTGTTTTGTTTTGTACTCTGCCTTGTACCGGGTGTTTGGTACAATAAACTTAAACTTATAGTTTATTCTCCCTTCCAGCACATCATACTCACGCTGGGGAGTCGCGTTTGGGTATATTTACAATTCAAGTATGCTCTTGTCCAACAGAAGACGCCATTTGGGACTGCATCTCTCATATTCGTTTCTGCCCGTTAGATGTATTCTCGGCTGCTGTTGTCCAATCAAGAGCCACCATTTCATAAAGTTCAATCTTCGGCCATGTTCGCTATATAGCTAAAATATTGCTGAATGCGACGTTAAACCTTAATTCTCTCTGTAATTCTCCCATGTTCGCTCTCATCCTTTTGTTCTACTCGTCATCGGGCAGGCTAGGATACTGTAACGGCAATATGTTCCGGAACAGCTGTTTGCGCATTTTGATCGCAGTTTGCAGGGTCTCGGTGGGTGGTAGCCCCATATCCTCTTCCAGGTGACGCTTGGTCTTCATGATGGACCTGTACGTGCGGTCGCCTTTCATTTCAAGCGGTAGCTGGGTATACTGTTCATAGATCGGCATGTCTGCTTTGCTGATGCAGGGGCGCATTTGAATGTACGCCTGTTGTAAATTATCCTGTCCGGTGTCCTCCAACTTTGCAGCGTGAGTATTAATAGCTGCTGTCACAATACTATCCCAAAAGGTAGGTTCGTCCTCACTCAGGCTTTCCCGAGACGTAGTCTGACTATCTGAGATCAGGCTCTCTATATCAGTAGATTGACTCTCCGCAGTCTCTATTTCTGTTTCAGTCGGCGGACTCTCAGAATCAGTTGGCATACTCTCAGAATCTGCATTGACTTCTTGTACCTCGGTGTCTTCAATCCCATGTATATTCTTCTGGTGCCGCATCATATCGTAACGTTTGGTGAACGTTCGTTCCGTCCTGATTTACCTAAATTGAATTATGCCATGCCGTCTTTCTGTCCGCATTGAAAACTGTTAGCTGCTCGGTGTTCGTATAGCAGTTGATGTCCATTTTTTGTACTTAGTGGAACATGGATGGGTTCGGTGTTCGAACCCACAGCCATATAGCGTATACTAATATGAGACAGGTTAGAGAGAACTACCTCTCTAAAATGGAGGTAAAAAAGACCGTTTGTTTGCTTAATAACTTTTGATTTATTCATCATAACTCTCCACAATCTTCAAGCGACTAAGCCTATATATTGTTACATGTTGTAATGGTGGTTTTCCACTGAAAGTCTAATTATAGTCTAAATATTATAAAGAAAATTAGATAGACGACAAATTTGTTTTTCCAATACTATCCGATGAAGATATATATGTTCACGGGTCGCCTATGCCAGGTGTCACTTTGTTCAATATATTCTTGTCTCTAAGCAAAAACGAGCTTTTTTTTACCTCCGTTTTAGAGAGGTAATACTCCCTAACCTGGTAAATTCATGCAGGCACTCTGCGACAGGGCCATTTCACAAGGAACAAAAACACAGCTCTACAATACCGGTCCTTATACACGGATTTATGTGAAAGCCGCCTTTCTACAATATAATCCCAGAAATGTACCTACATTGTCCTGTATCGTTATCGTACGGACCATTATCCTGGCAACATCACCGGTGCGGATAGCTTTTATTGACGCCAATAATTGATCTAGTCAGTCCTTGTTCAAACATTGCTTGTCTCACACCCCAGCACCCCAGCACACCATCAAGCTTTCTCAACTATCCTCGGGATCTCCGTGAGATATTTCGTTGAAGAATGGCTTTACCATGGTATATACACTTCTTTCCACAAAACCCATAACGTAACGACACGGAAGCCTGTAGTTTAAGTGCAGTTAGCATTTTAACACCTCTATTGATACCTTTCCAAATATCCTCTGGCTCTCGGTACCAATACCATTGCCTTGAGCCAGACAATAATGCCAGCGACAATGTGGTATACTCGACCATTTTTGTGATGGATGGGTTCATTCTCCCCATTGTCAGAGTTTTAACCTACTCAACTATTGATGTAACATACCTGATAGTAGGAGGAGTATACATAATGATGCAATGATAATGGCTGAGAGGTTGAGAGTTGATGAGTTGAAGTGAGTGAGAGATTATGATTTAACGTCGCATTCAACTATCTTTCAGTCATATCACGACATGAGGGTCTGCGAACTCCTTTTTCACACTGTCCCAGTTTGTCGCCTCCTACGAGAAGCTGTCTGACCAGATGAGGCCCAAATATTCTCACCATAACCTGGGATGTGAACAACGACGTACCAGGTGAATTCCCGCGAGCTTGCCCACAGGGCTGATGAGTTGCGCTGCCATGTACATTTATTGGAGGGGAGAGGGATACTTGCTCTAGTTTATATTGATCTAAAATATATAATGGGAGATAGGCGCGTGAAGGGAAAAGATATACCCTTACCAGGGAAAAGATATGCCTTCATTTATCTGATGGACGTCGTCCCATTCAGAGGGAAAGGACGTGCTCTCTTGTGGGAAAAGATATGCCCTCATTTGTATGAGGGAGATGGAAACAAAGGAGATGGTACGATAAGGCGGGATTTTGGTCTATACGTGGTGAAGTTGAAATCGAAAAAATAAAATGTTCTAAAAATAATTGCGTTTTAATGTAACGACAAGACGAAATAAATGTACACAATATGGGAACGTTTTAGCTCGATTGTGTTATAATTATTACATGAAATTGAAATCCGCAGCATGTGCTATTTCGTGGAAAAAGGTATAAATCGAGTCATTCAAACACACGTTTAGACCAGAAGGGCGCTTGGACAAAATAGATTTTCCAACTTTTTATTATGTCACTGCACATTATCAGGTTAAATAGCGTTTTGGTCAAAGGGGTCCAATCATAACGCAATATAGAGCCAGAACTTTAACATATTGTGTACATATATTTTCTCTTGTTGTTACCTTCTAACACAATTATTTTAGGGCATTTTATTTTTTTGATTTCAACCGCACCACTCATAGGTAAAAATCACGCCTTATCGTACCATCTCCTTTTATGGATATTATCAAACTTGTTTTAGGAGAAGATAATAAATCGAACTGTTGCTTTTTGGCGATTGCACATTATATCATTCCAGGATGGTTCCTGCGCGAAAGAAGATTTTGGTATATAAGTCTTCAACAGTCATTTAGATGATCTGCTGGTGTGTCGAGTGATGAATTTAGAGGGTACACGGACGGACACAAAATTGCACACTGAAAATTTGGAAAGCCGGGATTAATGTGCTCTATATTTGTGTGATAAGCAATGAGTTGTAATTGTGAGTCATTGCCCTTTAGGGTGACAATTCCTGGTCATCACATCAAAAGACTGATTACCCAAAATTTACACTTGGTACTCATCACCTTAAAAAAAGTAGTCAACTGATTTCATCAGCTGATGAGCTATGCCATCAGTAGTAGGAAGAGTAGAAATTCATTATTAAAATGAGACTGAAGTGTGACGCTGATGACGCCACGTGGAGCTGACGTCACTATGATGTTACATCCGGGTCAAAGGTCACTTGCGGTCGCGTGACGGCCCAGCAAGAGTTATCTGCTCCCAAAGAAGGCCGTACGCCTCAGTTATTTCAATGTTAGTCCCAATGGGGAACCCACTCATGGACATTCACGGTATGGGGAGTGGCACCTTGTGTTTTTTTTGTCTCGAGCTGTAAAACACGTTGGGAGGGTCTCGAGGCCATGGGTTGAATTTCGTTAAAGTTCAGGCAGGTCTGGGGTGGACATTTTAGGTCCGTTCCGGCGCAGTGGGCAATGAATTGGCACCTTGGGCAACCCACTTGTATTTGCTGAGCGCCGGCCTAACGCCTTCTATACCTAGTCACATAATGTCTTATCGCCATGATGCCGACAGTTGGGAAAAAGAAAGATCAATACGTTCACAAGTTTTCATATAGTTTATTCTCCCTTCCAGCACATCATACCTACGCTGGGGGAGCCGCGTTTGGGTATATTTACAATTCAAGTATGCTCTTGTCCAACCAGAAATCGTCATTTGAAACTGCGTCTCTCATATTCGTTTTTGCCCGTTAGATGTATTCTCGGCTGCTCTTGTCCAATCAAGAGCTGCCATTTCATAAAGTTCAATCTTCGGCCATGTTCGCTATATAGCTGAAATATTGCTGAATGCGACGTTAAACCTTTATTCTCTCTCTAATTCTCCCATGTTCGCTCTCACCCGTTTGTTCTAATCGTCGCCGGGCAGGCTAGGATACTGTAAGGGCAATATGTCCGGGACAGATGTTTGCGCACTTTTGATCTCAGTTTGCAGGGTCTCGGTGGGTGGTAGCCCCATATCCTCTTCCAGGTGACGCTTGGTCTTCATGATGGACCTGTGCGTGGAGTCGCCTTTCATTTCAAGCGGTAGCTGGGTATAATGTTCATAGATCACCATGGTTGCTTTCCTGATGCAGGGGCGCATTTGGATGTACGCCTGTTGTAAGTTATCCTGTCCGGCGTCCTCGATCGTTGCAGCGTGAGTATTAATAGCTGCTGTCAAAATACGATACCAAAAGGTAGGTTCTTCCTCACCCAGGCTTCCCTGGGACGTAGCCTGACTATCTGAGATCAAGCTCTCTATATCAGTAGAGTCTCGGCAGTCTCTGTTTCAGTCGGCGGACTCTCAGAATCAGTTGGCATATTCTCAGAATCTGCATTGACTTCTTGTGCCTCGGTGTCTTTAATCCCATGTATACGTTTGGTGAAAGTTCGTTCCGTCCTGATTTACCTAAATTGAATTATGCCATGCCGTCTTTCTGTCCGCATTGAAAACTGTTAGCAGCTCCGGTGTTCGTAGCAATTGATATCCATTTTCTTGTACTTGGTGGAACATAGATGGGTTCGGTCTCCACTCTCATCGGAGTATACCAATATGAGCATTTTCTTATACTTGGTGGAACATAGATGGGTTCGGTCTTCGAACCCACACTCATCAGAGTATACCAATATGAGCATTTTCTTGTACTTGGTGGAACGTAGATGGGTTCGGTCTGCGAACCCACACCCATCAGAGTATACCAATATGAAGATTTTTCTTGTACTTGGTGGAACATGGATGGGTTCGGTGTTCGAACCCACACCCATCAGAGTATACCAATATGAGACAGGTTAGGAGAACTACCTCTCTAACATGGAGGTAAAAAAGACCGTTTGTTTGCTTAATAACTTTTGGTTTATCCATCATACCACTCCAAAATCTTCAAGTGACTAAGATTATATATTGTTGACGTTGTAACGGTGGGTTTCCACTGAAAGTATACTCAGTCTAATTATAGTCTAAATATTAGAACAAAAATTAGATAGACGACAATTTGTTTTTCCAATACTATCCGATGAAGATATATATGTTCATGGGTCGCCTATGTCAGATGTCACTTCTTGACTCTATTAAGCAAAAACGACCTTTTTTACCTCAATTTTAGCGAGGTATTACTCCCTAACCTGGTAAGTTCATGCAAGCTCACTGCGACAAGGCCATTTCACAAGGAACAAAACACAGCTCTACAATACCGGTCCGTATACACTGATTTATGTGAAAGCTGCCTTTCTGCAATATAATCCCAGAAATATACCTACATTGTCCTGTATTATTATCGTACGGACCAATATCCTCACAACATCACCGGTGCGGATAGCTTTTATTGACGCCAATAATTGATCTAGTCAGTCCTTGTTCAAACATTGCTTGTCTCACACCCCAGCACACCATCAAGCTTTCTCAACTATCCTCGGGGTCTCCGTGAGATATTTCGTTGAAGAATGGCTTTACATGCTATATACACTTCTTCGCACAAAACCCGTAACGTAACGACACGGAAGCCTGTAGTTTAAGTGCAGTTAGCATTTTAACACCGCCTTTGATTCCTTTCAAAATATCCTCTGGCCATCGGTACCAATACTATTGCCTGGAGCTAGACAGTAATGCAACGACTGTGGTATACTCGAACATTTTTGTGGTGGATGGGATCATTCTCCCCGTTGTCAAAGTTTTTACCTACTCAACTGTTGGTGTACTATATCAGACAGTAGGGGGTAAATATAATGATGTCATGATAATGGCTGGGAGGTTGAGAGTTGATGAGTTGGAGTGAGTGAGTGAGTGATTATGATTTACCGTGGCTTTCAACAATCTTTCAGTTGTATCACTACATTAGGGTCCGGGACCTCACGGTAGGGCCCCATTCCTTCTTTTACACTGCCCCAGTTTGTCGCCTCCTACGTTAAGTATATTATCTTGTTCGGTGAGTATTTACTAGGTCCTGTGTCTTATGTTTCTGATAACGCCATCTTGAAGTAGTGGATTTGTGCTAAATCGAATATTTTGCGGTGAAAACAGTACACTTATCTCCCCGTAAACATATGAAGCCTGTCACGAAGATAAACTTAACTCCGAAATATGTCAATAGTTAGCTCTGAAAAAGTTGGAAGAATCTCCAACGAAACGTCAGCTCCACAGCAATAAAGAAGTTGTTATCAATAGAATAGCCTTGTGTTAGTTTGTGGCGCAAACGGTTTTGGTTCTGGACTGGCTTCATACGTTTACAGATAGACAAAATGCGCCTCTTTTTCACCACGAAACTGACGATTTTGCACAAACCAACTACTTCAATATGCTGCTATTCTTAAACCCTAAAACCCAGAGCCTAGAAAATTTTACGTCAACTGGTGAATTTCTTTGGCACCTGATATTTCATTTTGGCACACCAAACAGCACGTCATGGGACCAAAATCTCACTAAACTGCGCCAGGCCCTTTGAGTTAAACAAATTGTGAAGCTGAGAAATCTGCAGGTAAACTATGGCACAACTTGACACTCAATCCGATCTCTGTAATTTCATTTCCAGCGTGATTTGCATGATTAAAATGAAATAGCTCTTTAAGGGTCTCCACAGTGACAGCTCTTTCAAATGCAAAAGAGTATTTCAACACTTTAGTTTTAAGCGTGTGACTGGTAGTCGAAGTACTAGTATTTGTCGGAACTTTTATCCTCATTCTATCTCCAATTGCTTTTAGTCGTGTGATTATATGCGTATCATATCGGTAGCAAAATATGACGGTTTGTTTGCATATGTTATACAGGTAACGGGGAAATTTAATGAAATTTTACAATTTAGAGTTTCCCTGATATTGTTTATATTCGACAATCATCTGCTTTAGAAATGACATATGCGCCTACTCCTGCTGATTATATGCGTTCGTATCATTAATCACAATTTCGAGGTATTTCTGTTTCAGTCAATGCGAGCGAATAGTACCAAGAAACAATTTTTTTTCCAGTAGGCAAGGAGTATGTATATGAGGGAGACTTAGTCTAATCACTGTATATTTTGCCATAATTATCAAGTGTCAATTTCCAAGTTGTAATTAATTACGGTATTATTTTTGGTAGAACTCGTACTTTTTTCTCCATAGCTTGTTCGAAGTATTTCAATAAAGTATCTTGAGCTTGTTCAATAAAATAACGTGATAATGGACATGGAAAATCACAACATTTCGGACAGTTTTATAGACTTCTGATGCGTCTCGAGGTAACCATTTTGAATTTACCTATGCCACTTTGCTCTCTTAATTTAGGTAAATTTCAGAGATTTAATATCAAGGAATACCACCTAGATTTACCCAGATTGAATTATGTCATGGCGTCTTTCTGAAAACTGCTACCTGTACCGGTGTTCATGCAACTGCAGTCCATTATATGGTACTTCGTGAAACACGGATGGGTGCGATGTTGAAACTCACACACATCAGAGTATACCGCCAAATCTCCAGCATGAAAGAGGTCAAGGAGAGGTATCTCTCTAAAATGGAGGTAAAAAGGCCGTTTTTGCTTAGTAACTTGTGATTTATCCATGATAACACCCTAATATCTTCAGGCGACTTAGCTTATATATTAATAAGAACAAAAATGTTTGTTCCGTAAATCTGTGGAATGTACGAGATCGATGCCGAAAAGTCAGTTAAAATACAAGTTATATATGAAGATGACCAGTTTTACTTGTTTTTGTTATTAGTTTATACCTGGACGAATGGTCAGTCTTCATACGCTTATATATTGTTACATTTCGTAACAGCGGTTTTCCAGTGAAAATATAGTCTAATGTTTTTATAGAGATCAAATATTAGAAGAAAAATCAGATAGACGATAATTTGTTTTTCTAATACCATCCTTTTGTCCATGGGTCGCATATACAGATGTATTTTTTATGGTGTTCTATTTGTGCCAAGTTTCCGTCGCCTTTTAAAAACGTGACGTCGCCTTTTGAAACGCGACGTCGTGTTTCGAAACGCGACGTCGCGTTTTTAAAACACGACGTTGCCTTTTGGAAAACACGACGTCGCCTTTTAAAACGCGACGTCGCGTTTCTTTCCTATGTTTTTGCATTGTAAAACTCGACACAACGGAACTCGACGTCGCGTTTTCAAAAGGCGACGTCGTGTTTCACCCACGTCTTGTTTGGCAATGTTAAAAGATAGGAAAGAAACGCGACGTCGCGTTTTAAAACGCGACGTCGTGTTTTTTAAAAGGCGACGTCGCGTTTTCAAAAGGCGACGTCGCGTTTCAAAACGCGTCGCCTTTTGAAACGCGACGTCGCCTTTCGAAAACGCGACGTCGCCTTTTAAAAAACACGACGTCGCGTTTCAAAAGGCGACGTCGCGTTTTGAAAAGGCGACGGAAACTTGGCACAAATGGAACACCATAATTTTTGCTTAATATATTCGTTACTCTATTGAGCGAAAACAATCTTTTTTACCTCCATTTTAGAGAGGTATTACTCTCTAACCCATTCGCGCAGACGCGCTGCAACACAAGGTCGTTTCACGTCATTCAAGAAACAAAACCCTGGCGGTACAACATCGGTCGGTAAAGAGTGTACACAGCTTTTTGTTTTGTTACATTTCTATGATAATCCCGACATTGTCCTGTATCGTTATCATACGGTCCATTACCCTCACAATGTCACCGGTGAGGGTAGCTTTTATTGATGGTCCCATCGAGTCAGTTCTTCTTCCTATATTGCTTGCTCCCAGCCCAGCACACCATCAAGCTTTCTCAAATTATGATCTAACGTCGCTTTCAATAATCGTTCATTCATATCACGACATTAGGGTCTGGGCCCTCACAAATAGGGCCCTATTCTTTTTCACACCGCTCCAGTTTGTCGCCTATTACAGGTTAGGGTCAATCCATACCTTCCCATACAAGCGTTTTTTAACGAATATTTCATGATTCCGATAGTGAAATTAATCTTTTTGACGAAAAAATATCCGTATAATGCCGCTCCAAATTCTGAGATAGTTAGAATTCTATAATATGCAAAACATTTCCTGAAAATTGACTTTTAGCTAAAAAGTGACTATGCGTGGATTCTGGTAAAAGTTTAATTTTTATTTCCATTTCCTCACATGGAATGCTTGCACCTACTGACCAAACTATGCGTTTAAGAATTTCATCATCGGCAAAATTGTTTCGTAGAAGTTATTCACAAAATCATTTTTTCTGCCGAACTGTGAGATTTTTAATTTAACGAAATTTCTAAGAGTACGATCCTGAAATGAAGTTTTATTATTTGACGCATATTTTCATGTTACTGATTAATTATTGGTAGCAAGTTTTCAAAGAAAATACACCAGGAAAGTAGCAAAACTTGCGCGTTTGAGGTTTTTTCGAAATAAATTAATTGATGCAAAACCCTGAATGTAAACTCGCCAATGATTTTTTCAGAGATGCGAATAGATATTAGTGTCATATTTCAACTATCAATTTATCATTAAAAGTGCAACCGATCGTGGCATTATCAGATATTGATATACCGAACTGTGACGGTTGGTCCTAACCTGTATTACGTCAAGCTGTCTGACCAGGTGAGGCCCTAATATTCTCGCCATAATCTATGTTGTGCACGACGACACCCCAGGTCAATTCCCGAGAGCTCGCCCACGGAGCTGATGAGTTCCGCTGGTTGGTAAATAATTTCTTTGGAAGGTGGGGAAGGTGAACTTGCTCTAATTTATATTGGGCGAGATAGACGCTCACTCAGAGGGAAAAGATATGCTCTCATTTATGTGAGGGAGATCGCCCCACACAGAGGGAAAAGATGTGCCCTCATAAGGGAAAAGATATGCCCTCTTTTATATGAGGGAAATCGTCCCACTCAGACGGAAACAAATTTTATGGTGATTATCATTATTTTTTTAGGGGAAGATGTCATGTTCCGATAATAAATCAAGCTGTTGATTGTTGCCGGATGCTCATTGTATCATTCCAGGATGGTTCCTGAGAGAAAGAAGATTCTGACATATAATTCTTCAACAGTCCTTAGATGATCCCCTGGCGTGTCGAGAGACGTATCTAAAGGATACAAAGACGGAGAAAAAATTTGGAAAGCCGGGATTTATGTGCTCTCAATGAGTGGCAATTTTGTGCCGTTGCCCTTTTAGGGTGATAAGGCCTGGTCATCTTAAAAGAGTGAATACCCAAAATTCACACGTGGAACTCATCACCCTTAAAAAGTGATAAACTTATTTCATCACCTGATGAGCTATGCCATCACTCGTTTTCATCACCTTTGAAGGATGATGACCTGACATCATCACCACAAAATATTCATGGCCCAACACCGATTTTCTGACAGTGAAGGTCAATCCTTTCACTCGTCTGATCCAGTGTGAACAAATGGCTAGAACATACGTGAGTCCATTCTAACAATTTTGGCATGAAGTCGGCTTGGGCGTACTCTCTTACATGATTTAGTTTGAAATTCCAATCTCATCGAAGCGATAACCCTATCTGTAAGAACAAAATGTGATTTTGTGATTAATGTAACACAGAAATTTTCTATAATAAGGAACCTGAATGATCGATCTTCAACCTGATTGATCAGTCTTCAATTCGATTGATCGATCGTTAATCTGATTGATCAATCGTCATTCTGATTGATCGATCTTAAACCAGAAATATCTGTCACTCAATCCAATCTGAGAGGAATGGAATTAGGGAAAGTCAGGTGCAATACAGAAGTATCAAAATAAAATACTTCCACTACAAGAAATTGTTCAGTTGACATGAAGTACAATATTATCATGATTCTCGAGAAACAGGGCTGTGAAGAATTGCATTCGTGCAAAATACATGCAGTTGATTCTGAGGTGAAAACAATTCTTATTGTTCTTTGTAAACATATAGGAAAAGACCAGAACCAGATTTGGTCAACGACTACGTATCCGAACAGCGAGTAAGCTGCATCAAGCTGGTTCTGGTTATCGTTTATCTTCATATGTTTATAGAAAGAAATAGTTGTTTTCGCATCAAAATTGGCGATTTTGCACGAATGAACTAGTTCACGGTCCTGTTATTCGAGAATGATGAGACTCAGTTTCTGAGTATACAATACAATATTGTAGTTCATGCCAACTGAGCAATTTCTTGTATATGCAATATTTCATTTTTGGCAATTCATGCACCTGTTCTTGGCCATTTACCCATCTAAACTTTATACGTGATCCGTTACTGAAATTTTACAATTTATAGAGTTTCCCTGATAGACAGATACGCCGACTTCTGCTGAGGATATGCGTGCGTATCATTTATCAGAATCTTGAAGTATTTCTCCTTCAGCCAATGCGAGCGAATAGTACCATGAAACGTTTTTTTTTGAAAGGCAAAGAGCATGAAAATGAAGATGGATTTCGTTCATCATTGTATATTTTTCCAGTGTCAATTTCTGTGTTGTAATTTATTACGGTATTATTTTTGGTCGAATTCGTACTTGTTTCTTCACACTGTATTGGAAGTCATACCATAAAGTACCACGAGCTTGTTCAATATGATGTTCTGAGGCTCCTCATGGTAACCATTTTAATTTGATGTTGCTCTCTTAAATTTTATCAATCTCTGTAAACTTCCTCGGAATATTATCTTGGTTTACCTAGATTGAATTACGCTTGCCGTCTTACTGCCCCAATTGAAACTGTTAACTGATCCGGTGTTAATAGGAACTGATGCTCATTTCTTCTGGTATTTGATGATACACGAATGGGCGCAGTAGTAGTGTAAGTGGATTACAGCGCAACTTGACCTACTTTTTTGTTCCCCCGGTGGCGGAGTGTGGCGGAACCGGGAGGTCACGGGAGGGGATTCCCCAGTGGGGGTTTCCCAATGACGATCACGTGATCAAGGCATGTCTAGACTTGTTCTGGGTTGTACAGTTCTGCCATACGGAGGATGGGTACTAGTATTTCAAATAAATAAATTAATTAATTAATTAATTTAGTTAATTACTTGTAAAATGGCGGTGTTTTTAGACGGCGCAAGGGAGCAAACGAGGCGGTGGGGACGTCACGGGGAGAAAAACCCCTCACATTACCCTCAAAAAAACCTCTAAGCCATATAATAATAATAAACATAATCTATAGGTGTTGTACCATGTTAATAGGATCAGTCTAGCATCTGTACCACCCTAGGGGTCGAGTGTTTATTGTCCCGTGTATCTCCGCAAGAAAACAACAAACAAAATGGCGGCTCCAGGATGGTGTGGGGATGCCCTTTCCATATCACGGCGTCGACAGTAGCGCCATCTGCACACATTGACGCAAGGGAGACAACTCGTGTGGCCTAAGGATATGGAAATAGCCCATTTGCGTACACTTCGCCATCCATAAGATGGCTTGCGAATCGTGTGTCTCCATTATCGCGGAGCGATATCCGGTGTTTTACCGGATTCTGTTCGGCCTTCATCCGGCGGAGAACAGACTCGAAAACTCCGATAAATTACAGGTTTTCATACATGCCGCGGAAACAGATATTGCCTGGGCTTACAAAATATATAGGTATGAATAACTTTCGTATCATCCACGCGGTGTGGTAGATCTGTAATTTTGAACAAGTAGATCGTCACTTGACTCGAAAATGGCGGGTTACGTCGGGGTTACGTCGGTAGACTT
The DNA here is from genome assembly GCA_036873755.1 of Hanleya hanleyi. Classification (NCBI taxonomy): domain Eukaryota; kingdom Metazoa; phylum Mollusca; class Polyplacophora; order Lepidopleurida; family Hanleyidae; genus Hanleya; species Hanleya hanleyi. The sequence goes on from JAVTVY010009608.1 coordinate 39,962, forward strand.
TAGCTGATTGGCTGACAAAGTCACGTGGTATTGATTTCTGGAAATTCCCTCTAGCAGTTGCCGAAAGTAGTCTGAAATGGATACACACGATCCCAGGGTCAGTCTTACCGCGTATAGATGACCGAAATGGTTACAGGTTGGGAAATAGCCGTGTTGGAGCTAGGGGAGCCACAAATGGTCCAATGGGATCAAGTGAGGTATCAATGTGAAGCCTATGTGAGGGGGCATCTGACTGGACTAGTGGGGTTGAAATAGCGGCATTCCGCGCATGCGCGGTGGCCGAAGGGTATGGAAATAGCCGTGTTGGAGCTAGGGGAGCCCCTAATGGTCGAATGGGGTCGAGTGAGGTATCAAAGTGAAGCCTAGGTGAAGGGGTATTTGATGGCTGGGTGGGTGCATGTAAAATTTTTCCTGAAAAAAAAAATACGGAACACGGACTTTATCGAAAAACCTGGGAAAATGCCTATATGGGGTATGGGGGTATATAGGTCGCCGGGCTTAACGGGGCTTGTCTATCAATAGAGTTATCTCCCCCTAGTTCCAGGGTGGGTGTATGTAAAATTTTTCCTGAAAAAATACGGAACGCGGACTTTATCCTAAATTACGGGAAAATGCCTATATGGGGTATGGGGGGTATAGGACCATCCTGGGAAACGTACTTCTATACATTTGCGGTAGGGGTGTGGGGTCTCGTATTACTCGTCTCGTTATTTAGAACACGATAGGAAGTGTTGCGGAGCGAATCGGTGAAATTTTTGAAAAAAGTCACCGAGGCCTGGGTAGGCCCATAGGCCTATACTGCATGGCTATGGGTGTATAGGCCCATACGGGTGGACATGTTGGAGTCTAGGTGAGTCCCTAATGGTCCAATGGGGTCGAGTGAGGTCTTATTTTGAAGCTCTCGTGGAGGAGCACTTGACTACACTAATGGTTCGTCCGTGTTCAATAGTCTGCGCATGCGCAGCCTGGCCCGTAGTATAGAAAACAGGCATTTTGGGTGCTATGTAGGGGTGTGTTTGGGATAGAGATGGGCTATTCACGGTTCGAATGGGTCGTGTGAGGTGTCAAAGTGAAGCTTGTGTGGGGTAGAGTCAGAATGGTGTGTTTTTGAATGAAAGTCGCGTCAATCTGCGCATGCGCAGTTGGTTGTAGTAAGTAAAGTGGCCATTTTGGGGCAGTACATGGAGGTATTTGCGGTCGAGATGGACTATTCACGGTTCGAATGCGTCGTGTGAGGTGTCATCTTGTAGTTCTCGGGGTGTACATTCCGATTTAAGGGCTGTTCACGTCATCTGTGACGTCATCGGTGACGTCATCGGTACGAGTAGTAGCGAAAGTGGCCATTTTCGGGCACATGAAGGTATTTGGTGTAGAGATGGGCTATTCACGGTTCGAATGCGTCGTGTAAGGTGTCATGTTGTAGCTCTCGGGGTGTACATCTCCATTTTAGGGATGTTCGCTTCATCTGTGACGTCATCGGTGACGTCATCGGTACGAGTAGTAGCGAAAGTGCACATTTTGGGGCAGTGCAGGTAGGTGTTTGGGATAGAGAGTGACCATCCTTGGTTCGAATGGGTCGTGTGAGGTGTCAAAGTGAAGCTTGTGTGGGGTAGAGTCAGAATAGTGTGTTTTTGAATGTAAGTCGCGTTAATCTGCGCATGCGCAGTTGATTGTAGTAAGTAAAGTGGCCATTTTGGGGCAGTACATGAAGGTATTTGGGGTCGAGATGGGCTATTCACGGTTCGAATGCGTCCTGGAAGGTGTCATCTTGTAGTTCTCGGGGTGTACACTCCGATTTAAGGGCTGCTCACGTCATCTGTGACGTCATCGGTGACGTCATCGGTACGAGTAGTAGCGAAAGTGACCATTTTTGGGCAGTACATGAAGGTATTTGGGGTCGAGATGGGCTATTCACGGTTCGAATGCGTCCTGGAACGTGTCATCTTGTAGTTCTCGGGGTGTACATTCCGATTTAAGGGATGTCCGCGTCATCTGTGACTTCATCAGTGACGTCATCAGTACGAGCAGTAGCGAATGTGCACATTTTGGGTGCTATGTAGGGGTGTGTTTGGGATAGAGAGGGACCATCCTTGGTTCGAATGGGTCGTGTGAGGTGTCAAAGTGAAGCTTGTGTGGGGTAGAGTCAGAATGGTGTGTTTTTGAATGCAAGTCGCGTTAATCTGCGCATGCGCAGTTGGTTGTAGTAAGTAAAGTGGCCATTTTGGGGCAGTACATGAAGGTATTTGGGGTCGAGATGGACTATTCACGGTTCGAATGCGTCGTGTGAGGTGTCATCTTTTAGCTCTCGGGGTGTACATTCCGATTTGAGGGCTGTTCACGTCACCTGTGACGTCATCGGTGACGTCATCAGTACGAGTAGTAAGTAAAGTGGGTATTTTGGGGCAGTGAAAGGAAGGTATTTGGTGTAGAGATGCTCCATCCTTGGTCCGAATGCGTCGTGTGGGTTGTCATTTTGTAGCTCTCGGCGTGCAGACCTCGATTTGAGGGCTGTCCACAGCATCTGTGACGTCATTGTTGACGTCATCAGTAGGAGTAGTAGCGAAAGTGTGCATTTTGGGGCAGTGAAGGAAGGTATTTGGGGTAGAGATGCTTCATCCTCAGTCCGAATGCGTCGTGTGGGGTGTCATCTTGTAGTTTGAGGGCGGTTCACGTCACCTGTGACGTCATCGGTGACGTCATCAGTACGAGTAGTAAGTAAAGTGGGTATTTTGGGACAGTGAAAGGAAGGTATTTGGTGTAGAGATGCTCCATCCTTGGTCCGAATGCGTCGTGTGGGGTGTCATTTTGTAGCTCTCGGCGTGCAGACCTCGATTTCAGGGCTGTCCGCAGCATCTGTGACGTCATTGGTGACGTCATCAGTAGGAGTAGTAGCGAAAGTGGTCATTTTGGGGCAGTGAAGGATGGTATATGGTGTAGAGATGGACCATCCTTGGTCTGAATGCGTCGTGTGAGGTGTCATCTTGTAGCAACGATCACCAATGCCATTCTTAATGCTTCAACGCCCAGGTGAAATAGCTCAGAAGCTCTGATATTCCATGGAATTGTCACTAATTCTTCGAAATGCAGTGACGCCCGTCGTCGTTACACCTTAACACTCTAACATAACACCATGATATAGACCGGACAGAGAACAACAACAGCAACAACAACAATGATCACACATGAGAGAACAACAACAACAAGAAGTTTTTTTTCATATAGTTTATTCTCCCCAATGTTACATCATACCCACGTTGGGGGAGCCGCGTTGGGTATATTTACAATTCAAGAATATTCTTGTCCAATCAGAGGCCACCATTTGCATCTGTCATATTCGTTCCTGTCCGTTAGATGTATTCTCGGCTACTCTTGTCCAATCAGAAGTCGCCATTTCAGAAAGTTCCATCTTCGGCCATGTTCGCTCTGAACCGTTTGTTCTAATCGTCATCGGACAGGCCAGGATACCGTTGAGGAAACATATCCTCAGATAGTTGTTTGCGCATTCTGAGTATCTATCAGTGCATGGGTGAATACTTTCATCCGATGGGGGTGGTGGGTCAGTTTAACCACGAAGAACGTAACATTGGTGACCCTCTCCACTATCCACTTGATGTTGGGACGCTGTTCATAGGCCCATTCTAAGGGATCCACAGTGTCCAGTTGGGCCAGCATCGTCTCTAGCGACGCCCGATTGGTGATTGTGAAAGGATGGTCGTACACTGGGTTGATGGCACTGGAATAGAAATAGCACAATTCACGCGTCATCTTATGGCATAAGATGTGCCCAAATGCTACATTTAATGTGAAAGACGTAGGTTGGTCATTGAAGATGGCTTCCACGTAGCTGCGTAGACGGGCGAGGTCGGTCAGTCGGAAATTGTACAAGTTCAATATAGGGCGATGACGGTGGAAGCAGTGTCTGATCATGGACCAATGGCGTCGATACATCTCACTCACTGGATGATCTTCGGGTAAGAGATCGCTGGGAACATCCACCGCATCTTCCAGAAAATGTTCGTTGTTGTCAGGCGTATGACTGGAAACAGTGATGCTAGGGACCGGCTGGATATCTAGGCTCTTCTGAGCTGTGGGTATAGGCGGGCTCTCCGTGATCGCATCACCAGTGGCATTCTCCTCCCCGGGTTCATCTTCAGTGGATCTGTCCCTCCTGGGTACCTCTTTAGTGGAAAGTTGTCCCTCATGCCGTGGTGATGCGCCATGAATCAAACGCTCATGCCGTTTTAACTGACTGGGTCGTTTGAAGAGTTGACCACATTCTTCGCATGGACGCTTGGATGGCCCATGAATTGAACGTTCATGGCACTGTAAATGATCTGGGCGCTGAAACGACAGTGTAGGCCTACATATCGTACAGCTATACCGGGCGGTTCCATCGTGCTTGGTAGCCTCATGGCGGCGCAAGTCGTGCCGGCGAGTGAATGATTTCGAGCACGTAGTACAAGTGAACATCTTGGTGGTTGACAGAGTGTCTGATGAAACGGCCAGGCCGTTTCCTTTTTATAGCAAGCTAGCTGTTGATCTATTTTTAGCACAATCAGTTCTAAACTAGGGGAAAACCCCTATCACCTCTAGCCAAAAGGGCTAATATCGATCCCCGGGCTTATTGGGATCTGCCTATCAAGTCAATGGTGTGATGTGAATAACAACAAGTTCAGCAATGTTCATACAGTTTATTATCCCCAATGTTACATCATACCCAGGCTGGGGGAGCCGCCCTGGGTATGTTTAGTATGTTCGCATTCGAAATATCAAACACCGTGTTTTATTATTCAACGCATCGTCACATCAGGCACAAGTGTTTAACGAGCTCAAGTCAACGATCAGCATGTAGACATAGAGAGTATGTACGGCATGTTGTGGTATTCATCAGTGCATGGGTGACGCATTCACCCGATAGGTTGATTGGTCGTCTTGATCACGAAAAACGTAACATTGGTCACCCTCTTTACCACCCATTGTGTGTTGGGTCGTTGTTGTTGGGCCCATCTCAAGGCATCCAATTGTTCCACGTGGTCCAGCATCATCTCTAGTGACCTCCGGTTAATGATGGTAAACGGTTGGTCGTACACTGGGTTGAAGGCACTGGAATAGAAATAGCGCAATTCACCCGTCGTCTTATGGCATAAGATGTACCCAAATGCTACATTTAATGTGAAGGCCGTTGGTTGGTCATTGAAGATGGTTTCCACGTAGCTGCGTAGACGGGTGAGGTTGGTCAGTGGAAATTGTAGATATCTTGAATAGGGCGATGACGGTGGAAACAGTGCCGTGTCATGGACCAATGGCGCCGAGAGATGTCACTCTCTGGATGATCTTCGGGTAAGAGATCGCTAGGAACATTTATGGGCTCGTCCAGAAAATGTTCGATGTATGACGTATGACTCGAAACCGTAACGGTGGGGTCCGGCCGGAAATCCAGGCTCTTCCCAACTGTAGGTATAGGCGGGCTCTCCGTCATCGCATCACCAGTGGCGTTCGTCTTCCCGGGCTTATCTTCAGTGGGTCTGACCTTCCGCGGCTCCTCTTCAGTAGGAAGTTGTCGCCAAAACCGTGGTGACGGACCATGGATCAAACGCTGATGCCGTTTTAGCTGACTGCGTCGTTTGAAGAGTTGACCACAATCCTTACATTGTTCCGTCGCGTCCTCGTGGAATGAACGTTCGTGGCGCAGTAAAGCATCTTCCCGATTAAATGACCGTGCGCAGGTTATACAAGTATACAGTCCATCGTTGTGGGTGGAGGTCTCGTGGCGTCGTAAACTATCTAGACGAGTAAACTTCTTCTGGCAAGTTGTGCAAGTGAACATCTTGGTGGTTGACAGAGTGTCTGATGAAACGGCCAGGCCGCTTCCTTTTATAGCACGCTAGCTGGTGATCTATTTTTAGCACACTCAGTTCAACTATCCCCAAGTCGAGAGCCGAGCCGTGACATCTTCGGTAACCTCCGTGTCTCTTTGGCCACCTCAAAGCCTGTGGAGCTCAGAGCTCGGAAGTGACATTTGCATATGACCTCTGCGAGGTCACAGGGCAGTGAAGGATGGTATTTGGTGTAGAGATGGACCATCCTTGGTCCGAATGCGTCATGGGAGGTGTCATGTTGTAGCTCTCGGGGTGTAGACCCCAATTTTAGGGATAGCCACAGCATCTGTGACGTCATTGGTACCGTCATCAGTACGAGTAGTAGCGAAAGTGGGCATTTTTTAGCAGTGAAGGAGTATACACTATGTACAAATAGAATACAGGTGGTATGTACAAATAGAATAGTAGTGGTATGTATAAGGTACAAAAAAAAATTCTGTCAGGAGTAGGATTCGAACCTACGCCAGCTCTTCGCCGACCAGCACTTAATACCGGCGCCTTGGACCACTCGGCCATCCTGACTGTTTACAGTTTTTAACTCGTGTATCAACAGTTATATAGTGTGTTCGACATTTTTTCACAAGTCCAAGTAAGTAGTGCTCACACCATCGGCCAGGACTTTCCGTTTCGGGTAAAA